>JAYMGJ010000370.1:0-181637 GCA_037178675.1 Scleroderma bovista
CTCACTGGGAGGTACTCAGCACTGATCAATGCGACCCCTTTCTTCTTATCTCGGCTCGTCGGTAGTCCCATGCGAACGACGTTCAGTTCCTATCAGGCGAGCGCGTTCACAATCACTGGTGTACTCTCCCAGGCATACTACACAGTGACGTCCAAGCAGGTCGGTAATGCGTCCTTTGAAACTTTAGTCTCGCGATTTACTCCACTGTTGCAGGCCTCCAATTCACGTCGTGTATTCCTGTCCATCATTATCCTCACTAGCTTTCTGTTCTTGATATTCTTCAGCACGTTCATTCACATCAATCCATCACCATTCTTTTCATTCGTGCTCTTCAGTTCAGTCTGGATGTCCGCATCTGGAGCATGCCTGTCAACTGCTATCTTCGCAGCGGCAGCTTTACTTGGACGACCATACATGCAGATCATGGTCTCTGGGCAGGCTGCGGTTGGCGTGGTTGTGAGCACAGTTCAGCTGGTCAGTGCAGCAATATCTGTTTGGGGTGCATCTCCAGAGGCCATTGCCGCCTTCATCGCAGGCGGCGGTATTGGGGAGGGCGTGGCCGAGGAACAGGCTGCACGGATTTTCTTTGGAGTATCTGTTTTATTTATGGCCTCGACCTTGTCAGCGCACCTGTGGTTGACGAGGCAGCCACTGTACAAGTCAACCGTTGGCCGTGCTGGCCTGCACAAGCATCAAGCTACCATAGAAGATACCGATGAACATCGTGGCCTTATTGCCGTTGGGCCAAGTGCCTCGCCATCTGACTCGGCGTCAGATGTGCTGCGAGTTTTCAAAGCTAACTTCATTTTTATGTTTTCAGTTGCATACACTTTTACGGCCACTCTGGTTCGTACGCCGATTTGTTGTGTCCGTGCCATTCTCATTGTCTTGGCCAGGCTATATACCCTTCCATCACAGTTTCGGTGCTACCGACAAATCCGAATGTGCACCCGCTCCTTTTTGCCGCTGTCCACTTCGTGGCATTCAATATAGGGGACTTTCTGGGGCGGTACATCTGCGCGTTCCCGCGCCTGATTGTCTGGTCGGCTCACAAGATTCTGGCGATATCCTTACTGAGGACTTTATTCATTCCTATCGTCCTTCTCTGCAATGTCCAACGCCCGACAGCAACGGCTCCTCCCATCATCAGTTCCGACGTGCTTTATATCCTCATCATGCTAGCCATCGGATTGACCAACGGTTATAGCAACACAATATGTTTTCTGGCTGCATCGTCGATAGAACACAATCACAGGCTAAAGGGTTACGAAGACATGGATATTGCGGCTACCCTCATCGGATTTCTTATTGTTGTTGGACTGGCAATCGGGTCACTGCTTAGTTTTGGTGTCCGTTCCGCAATGTGAGATTGGTTTATAGAAGTAACATATACAAATGGCTTGTGAAGTGCGACCCAACAACTCGGTCGCGTGGTATGCAGTAGTTCAATACTCAGATATGAAGCCCTCTATCGTATGGTGTTGGTTGGAGTACCTGGTAAGCGAGGTGCAAGGGTCTTAGCCTGGGTTACCTGTCTCCGTCTCCGATGCTCTGCAACTCTGAGAGAAAATATATCGCGGTGAAGGACGTAGCGTTGATGCGTCGGTGTCGGGGCAGGAGTTGATTGACCCGATGCTGCAGCAGCAGGTCGAGTTTCTTGGGTAGTCTCTTCAGGTAGTTTCCCCTTTCCCTCCTCTTCTTTCCCTTCCTCACGTTTCTCTTTCTCTTTCTCTTTCTCTTTCTCCTTCTTTTTCTTCTGCTTCTCTTCCCACTCCTGCTTTGCCTTCACAATCTCCTCGGCACTCGGGCTGGCTTTCTTCGTATCAGGCTCATTGACACGGGTAGCGAAACCAGGGTCTGTCAGATGGACGGGACAGGTGTAAAGGAAATCCGTCGTGTCGATTGTTGCTAGCACGGCAGTTGTGGGCTTGTAGCAGATGAAACATGATTTCGCTGTCGCTGCAGTCTAAAGCGTGCTCTGCTCGGGAGAAATGTGGAACCTAGAGGATGTAGTGCACTTACTCGCTTGTAGTAAAGGTTTGGGAAGGACATAGACCTCCAAGCTGGCAGTGGTTTGGGACTTGTCCTACGCGCTACACACGCTTAATTACAAAAGCATGACTTCTGATAAAAGTCTGGATAAAGGGGCTATGATGGCACACGGTATCCTTCCCACCGGACTACTTCCCCATCATCATGGCAGACACCGCAGGAAAGGTCATCAAGTGCAGAGCCGCTGTCTGCTGGGCAGCAGGTGAGCCGCTCAAGATCGAGGAGATCGAGGTTGCACCTCCACAAGCGCACGAGGTCCGTATCAGGATTGTGTATACAGGTACATAGGGATTCAGCAAGCGACGAAGCACACGTTACTGATATGGATTGATCCCACAGGCATTTGCCATACAGACGAGTACTCTCGAAGTGGTAGGGATCCTGAGGTATGATGAACCAACCCCCATTGGTTTTGGGTCAGGTCCTAATTCAAATCTCGGATTTGGGCAATTTAGGGAACCTTCCCTGTGATCCTTGGACACGAGGGTGGAGGCATTGTGAGTCTCGAATAGGTCTCGGAAGTGGTGACACTCCTGAACTCGTGCAGGTCGAGTCGGTTGGGGAAGGCGTGACGGAGGTTGCTCCGGTATGTCCTCCATGATCACCTTAGCTTTAGCACTTATCCTCCATGTCTAGGGGGACCACGTCATTCCCCTCTATACAGCAGGTGAGATTTCGTTCAAATTTCTTGCGAACCATCACCTCATGGGATGCAAGAATGCCGCCAATGCAAATTCTGCAAGAGTGGCAAGACTAATTTGTGTGGAAAAGGTACGTTGTAATGATCTACCTCGTTAAAAACATGGGTTAATATTGATTTTTATACAGTTCGTGCAACCCAAGGAAAGGGCTTGATGCCCGACAGCACTAGCCGCTTCACTTGCAGGGGACAGACCATCCATCACTTCGTACGTGATCATTCCTACCGACCCGCTACATTCATGATGTATATCATGCTTAGATGGGTACCTCCACCTTCTCACAATACACCGTGGTTGCAGACGTTTCCGTCGTCGTCGTAAACAAGGCTGCACCGTTGGATAAAGTCTGCTTGCTCGGCTGTGGTATCACTACTGCCTGGGGTGCCGTCACCAAGCAGCAGGGAATCAGTGAGTGCGGTACTTGGTCCACAATTTCCTACAAGTTCATTCTCTTCCAGAGGGCTCAAGCGTTGCCGTCTTTGGCTGCGGTGCCATCGGGCTCGGCGTTATCTCGACTTCGTCCACCGTTGGCGCATCTCGTATTATCGCTATAGATACTAACCCCGAGAAAGAAAGCTGGGCAATGAAGATGGGTGCCACGGAGTTCATCAACCCGACGACTCTACCAGAGGGCAAGCGCATCCAGGATTACCTCGTCGAGATCACGGATGGGGGCCTGGACTTCACCTTCGACGCTACTGGCAATGTTAAGGTGATGCGTGCGGCGCTAGAGGCCTGCCACAAGGGCTGGGGTGTATCCACTGTTATTGGTGTCGCAGCCGCAGGAGAGGAGATCAGTACTCGGCCGTACGTTATTATCATTGTGGATGATTTATGTTCCTCATCAGTCTTTTCCAGATTCCAATTGGTATGTCCGCGAGACCAGTCAATTTGGTCTTTTCCTTATGTTGCATAGGTTACTGGTCGTGTCTGGAGGGGTACTGCTTTCGGTGGTGTAAAAGGCCGGACTGAACTTCCTGGCCTTGTGGAAGGCCCGTCTATTCCATAACTAACCAACGCCGACACTGATGTTCGTTTTAACCAGACTATCTCGATGGTAGGCTCAAGATTGACGAGTACATCACCCACCGTCGCAAATTCGAAGAAATTAACGAAGGTTTCCACGACATGCATGTACGTGCAGGGGAATACCACGTTTTGCCATGCCTAACCTTATGTCATGTCATAGACTGGCGAGTGCATTCGTTGCGTCGTTAGCATGGATTGAATTACTCCACCAACGAAACAATGGCGAAATGCATCACATTCCGTTTCAACAACGATCGGCCCGTTACAAACAATCAGTAAAATTTAGCATAACTAGTTAAGCCATGTGCATGAAACCTAGGTGAGGTATAGATAACAGAGTACCTGTTGTAAATTAGCAACAACGAAAACATCCTTGTCCACACTACCTACACCGCACGACTGATCAGCCGCCGATTATTCCCAGTCACAGCATCCCATAATATACCCAGCGCTGTGTTGATTTCTCGTCTCCGCGTGCGCGACTTCCTCCAAGCTAGCTTGAGTAATCCAAGGACCGTTAACGTGAAGGATAGGTCTAGACACAACCGCCGGACTATCACCAGAATAGGTGATTGATTTTCGCTCCGCAATATGAAGAGAAGAAGAATCTTCAAGTACTGGCTACCCTGTAACAGCGGTCTCAGCACATAGGCCCATAGGCCCATGTCGTCTACGTCCCACTCGAAACCATCTGATTGGTTCCTTGTGGGGCTTCCTCGCCCCGACGAGCTCATAGACGGCATGGAAGCCAAGGGCCGCTGAGGTTGTGTTATTGAACCCTCGAGGGCATCGAGGCGTTCTGTCAAAGCCGCCAAATGTGCTTGGACGTTCTCAACGGCCAATTCGAGAGGTACAGTTGTGCATCGTAATGGTGGGGGCATGACTTGACTCATATGATGTGGCAGAGTGGAGTGCGCCTGTGGACTTTGCGCGCGCGAGGGTGACGGGAATGTTCCGGGAAGAGTTGCAGATGCGGTGGATGGATGTAGAGAAGTCGACGCTATTGATGCCGACTGAGGATCTTCGAAAGCGGATTCTGATTCATAAAGAGGGAGCGGTTGCATGGCGTGTACGCTTGCGCGACGTGGGGGTGGTGACGTTGCAATCATGCTCGTAAGAGGCGTGCGGTATCGTGAAGATATCGAGGAGAGAGGTCGAGCTGATGGTTCACGCAAGGATGGCAGTTCGCCTGCTTCATCGTCACTCTCACTTGCGCCCGAGCACTCCTCGGATGCATCGGCATCGAACTGCTGAATCTTGTCGCGTGTTCCAGGAGGCTCAGAGATGAATGAAGATGGTAAGAGAGGTGAGTTGTTGGAAGTGGTGGAACCAGACGAGTTGGACCCCGATGATGTTGGCCTAACTAGAGAATCTGGAGAGGGGTGTCAGTCGTGGGTATGAAGAATGAGAATTCGACATACGTCCTAGGACAGGATTCTGCGGAAGCGAATATGATTGCAGTTCGTTGATAAGGTCTTGGGCTGCCGTCGTGTCAGAGTGCCTGCCTAGAGTCTTAGGAATGTCAGTACCACCCGAGCTAGCTGATCCACAAGTATCTATACCTTGAGCAGAGCGTCTACATATCGCCATTTTGCTTCGTGAGATTCCATGTCTTTGAGCTTTGCCCAAGCATCCCTATAAAGTGGGGTTACGTTGATCTGGGAACAAGAGCACAAAGGCGCACCATTTTGCACGCCCAAGCATGTCCAAGAGACCAGGGCGAGAAGAGTTTACGTTTCCAAGAGTAGCTGGGGAGACAAGAGAGTCAAATGTGGTCCTGCGTTCCTCGTCCAGCACAAAGTACCTTGCTTGTACAAGCTGCATATGCGACGAGACTTGGTCAGTATCCTTGGGAAACAGTGGGCAAGGACGTACCTGTACATGGTGAGTTTGTCTTCGTATCCCGTCTGTATTGGTCCGGTCTTTGGGAGACCTTGGACTATCTCTACTGCCCGACTGAACTGGGCGTCGATGAGGTGCCGAGAGTCCATTGCTATCGTCGTGGAGTTCGAGCAAGGCGAATGAGTGGGCACCTGGAACCGAGAAGAATGTGACAGCCCTGTGACACATTCCTCAAAGAATCACATGCAATTAAATTCTAACATGTATGTACCAGTCCTAGGTAGAGTCCAAGGAAGACAGTCGTTCCCCTATGCGGGACAAGTTCAGTTGACTGGAAAGATCTATACTGATGTCCCTGCATCTTTAACTGCCTTTACAACCTCCCGGCAGGCGAGTGGCAGCGAGAAAATACGTGTCTGCAGCCAGTGTTGCGAGCAGTATGAGCATGCAAGCCTTTAAACATAGCGCACAACGTACGTGATGTCATGAACACCCGCTCATCCAGTTGTATTTCAATGAACCAGGGATGAGCTCTTCATGCGGGCTCACCATTTTCCCTAAGCATCCATCAGCTGAAGTCGAGTAGTGGTAGCATGGCTGGCACTCACCTTTCCAAACCAACCTTCCCCATGCCTTCCCGTGCTTACCCTCAAGCTTCAACTTTGTCCTGGTCACCTGCCAATAGCAGCCATGGATGCCCTTCTGCGACCATCTGGATTGATGCACAACTTTGCCAACACCGTCATGTGGGTATCTCGACAGCACTTGGTAGAGATTTCCTGACTTCGTTTGCAGTGACGGAGGGAGCTCCTTTGGGAGCAGTGTGAGGATAGCGCGGGTCGCATTGGGCGATAGCTTGAGACCCATCACAATATGCTTGCTCAGTGTTTCTGCAGAATACGGTTTTCGCGTGCGTTTTCCCACGGCCGTCTCTCTTGCAATAACCGTCCATGCTGATAGGAGCAACAAGACGTTGTGGACGCTATCCACGGACGAGAATATACAGGCGACTGGTATCAAAACCAGCTGTCGACACGGACGAATGCGGAATCCCCGTCAAACCGACCTGGTCTGTCAACGAACTGCTCTCTTCGTACCCCACTCCATCCATATCCTCCGCCACTCTCCGGCGTCTTCATGAATTATCTGCTCTCGTACCTCCTGAAGAAGGCACACCTGAACATGAAAAAATGCGTCGAGAGCTCGAGCACCTAGTCAGACTTGTCGAAGCTGTCAAACTCGTCAAGGTTGACCGCCACGCGGACGATACGATTCCCGACGGTCGGATATGGGCTCAGGGGAAAGGAATACCTTTGAAGGAGGATGCTTCTCGCGTAAGAGACGACGAAAAGCGAGGGAGAGACTTGCTCAAGCTTGCCAGTCGAACCCTGGATGGAATGTATGTCGTGGAGACCGACAGACAAAGATAATCACACGCACAAGCAGCCGAGGCAGCGGTATGTGAGATGACGTTTCAATGTAGCATACTCAACGCGTCTCGAAAGGTCTGTTCAAACCATCGAGTACAAAGATGAAAACGGAAACACGATATATTATTGCAGTGACACACAGGATACAGTTGTGGTATCTAAAAGGGAGCTGTAATATAGTAGCAAACTTCATACAGTGGCGAGCTGGCTGTGACCACCGGTGGACCCGAATCCATTGGTACCTCTGGCAGTGTCGTCGAGACTCTGCTTAACACATAAATATGCTTCGGACATCGCGGTACGAGTAAACGTACCTCAACTTCTAGTACTTGTGGGGTATAGATTCTCTCCAGGATAAGTTGGGCGATGCGGTCACCCTCGTGGACTGGGGGGCTATCAGGGTTACCTGTCGTGACAAGGTGGGGTAACACGCACCTTCGAAATTTTTGTCTGAAAGGTTGTAAAGAAGAACGAACAGTGGACCACGGTAGTCTGCATCAACAACACCAGCGCCAGTATCGATCATGAATTTCGAAGCTGGGTTCTCTTGTCATTGAAGCCCTTTGACCATGGGTGGGTCTACGTACCGAGGCCACTTCGAGGGGCGACGCGTCCATATGTGCCTAGTGGCACGGCTATTGAGATCTGGGTGTCTATGAGAGCCTTTCCGTGGGCCGGAATGACTTTATTTTCAGCACTGCATGAATGTCTCGGGTCAGATGCAGCAGATACGCGTGTATACGACGCGTTACCTGTACAAGTCATAGCCTGCTGCGAGAGCAGATCCACGGGTGGGCAGCTTTGCCTTGTCGGATAATCTCTTGACGCGAAGTTGGGTGGCAGTCAAGTCGACAGAGTCCTGAGACATTCTGCGTTTCTTGGGTTGGTGGTGGTCGACAGTCATGATGTGGCTCGTGACGCGACGCGTCGTTGAAAGTCATCGACTGAGTTTGAATTCATCTTCATGGACCTGTCTCAACAGGAGCTTCCACTGACTGCGTATTTTTCCAAGGGCACTTCTCAGAAACGGAAAAACACAGCTGGTGAACGCTCGTCCAAGCGGGCGAAAGCAGGAGATGCACAGAGCACCCCCTCGCTGCTGACGCGTCGTGCTAAACCACGGGTAAATGCCACTCAGTTGCAGACTCCTGCTACCTCAACCCGAAAGCATGGGCCACGTACGAGTATTCGGTCTGTGGAAGATGTATCTCCAAGGCCACCGGTTCATCGCAAGCCATGCGAAATTGATCTCACCTTAAGTGACTCTGGCGAGACACTTGCAGAAGCACCCCGGCAGGCCCGAAAGGATGGAGAAGTGATCAGTGTTCCCCCTCCTTTGGCCACTCCCTCTAGCAATGAAGTCACACGGAAAGAGGTAGTGGATGCCAATCGCCGACTTCTTCAGACCTCCCATACATGTCTTCCTACTCCCAGTACAACTGTACGGAAACTAACTGCACCTAAACCCACACATTCCCCGCCGGAAGATTCTCCGACTGCCGTTCGTTTACGACCATCCAAGTTAAACATTGCATCTGCTGTCTCGCATACACGCCCTGTTCCATTCGATAAGCCCGTTTCCCACCATAGTACCACGATTAATAACTTGGACAAGTCCAAGCGCTGTGATGATGACAATCCTTTCACTTTGCCTGTAAATAAGCAACCGCCGGTTCCCCATGAAAACTGGACCCAGCGGGCACCTCTGAAACTCACTGCAACCAGATCTAACTCTGACGTACCTGCAGCAGACGGGGGTGCACATACTACGTCATTTCAAATGGTGCCTTCTTCGCAGAGTCAATACTTGCTACCTCTCGAGGCAACTCCGACACGGAACAGAATTATTCGTCATGATGACATCGTTCCAGGCTCACAGACCCAGGAGGAGGGCGAAATATTTATAGGATTGGCACCTTATTCTTTCCACAAGAGTTCTGCAAAGGAGTCGATCAGAAGACAGTCGTTAACAACGCAAGTCATTCCTTAGTCTCTTGGATATTGCTGCTAATGTTGTTTTTAGAGATGACTCTGATCCTGCATATAGACTCACAGCTTCCACAGTGCAGACCCCTCAGCCTCAAAGTGCTTCCTGCAGTGGATCACACGAGCCAAATGTTGCTCCCCGACAAGACCTCAGCAAATCTCCTTTACACAAATCTCCCACACGATGTAAACGAGGATCTCAATCTCGTGCACGCGCACGCTCTCCTTCGTCTCATACACTCTCGCGTGAAGATTCCATGGATGTCCCTCCCATACTTGGAGACGAATCTGCAACGGAGCCAGAATCTGATACTGAAATCCAGGAGTGTCTGGATGCCATCAGACGAAGACGGGTAGAACGAGCACCCATCCCTTCTCCGTCCCGTTCTGGAGCTTCGCGACCATTGATATCCCCGCTTGTTTCTCCTGTGGGACGACGATACACCACCGAACCTTCTATCTCAGGTTCTTTGGAGGCCCTTATGCAAGATGGAGCAGGAATGAGCATCCCTGGGATAAACACGTCAAGTTGCGATCGAAGAAGCCTCGGCAGACGGTCGGCACCTTTTCCTTCTGTGGTTCGGGACTTCATGGACATGTTTACGGGGGATGGGAGTTATCCGGATGACTTCCCAGAGTCCCTCCGCATATAGAGTATCGGGTCACGCATCAGCATGTGTGCGAACTCCTTACTATAACCTGTATCCCTATAATTTTCCTGCACTTACCCAAAAGCCATACAGGGAAGTCATTGCGTATTAGGTATATAATCGTCCAAAATTTGTCTCTGGCAGTTTTGGTTGTGAAGAAATTTCTCTAGTCTGGATACCAGACTGTCAAAGGAGCTTGGGCAATAAGCTGTTGTTAGACAGTCTGGTAAATCTGGGTTTGAATTCATAGGGCTGCGCGGGTGGCCTGTGTCACATGACTTCTGGCCAATGAAACAATGCCATATTTGCACGTGAGAAATAAAAAATATAATCAAAATCATATTGTTAAGTGACGCATCTACGTCGATGTGTTCTGACGCCTCTCCTACAACAATGGACGTGTCCACCATTAACAATACGATTATGAACAGCAACCTGGGAGCCCTCAAATACATCGCATTTCAGCTATTGGATGATCGCCTGCCCTCCGACTACATTTCAAGTCTGAAATCTGATCAAGACAAGATAGATACACTTCGTGCATGCTTGATCGTCTATATCCTCACAGCGACGAAGATTGTACCGCGTTCTTTTCAGCTTCAAGCATCACTCGCAACACTGAATGGCCGTGATACGATTGTAACAGCTGGTACAGGAAGTGGCAAGACTTTATGCCTACTCATTCCGCATTTACTTCGGCCAAATTCCATCTCAATCACGATTTCGCACTCAAACATCTTCAGGCCACTCAGGTGATGTCTTCTACAATTCCTGGATTTACTTGCACACGAGACGGTGCTGTGTGAGTAGGTACGGGAGTCCCAGGCATATGGGATTAACACGATCGCGATCAATGAAGACACACCAAATGACCAAAAGCTCTGGGAGGTGAGTGTGGTCTGGTTTAAGAGTGTATCGCTAAGTGCTCTAGGCAATCCGCTCGGGCTACTACCGACATCTTCTTGTCTCACCCGAGCAACTTGGAATATATAATGGCCACCTCCCACGTCTAGCACGACTCATTCGGCAAGATCGCAGATTTGTTCAGCATATTAAGTGGGTCCATGTTGACGAGGCACATAATATCTACACAGCTGGCCTTCCACATCACGGCAAAGAACCCTTCCGACCCACATATGGTAAACTGGATGAGTTTCATATTCTCCTTTCCAAGGGAACTCCATTTCAAGCTTTATCAGCGACACTCCCACTTCATATACTCAGTGCTGTCAAACACGAGCTCGGCATTCAACCAGATCACCTGGCCATTCGACTTTCTGTAAATTGTCCTAACATCACATACGCTACAACAATGATCGTTGGCGGCACGCGTAGCTTTCGTAATTTTGATTGTTTGATTCCGGCTCACTTCCACCCGCCCATGGAGATTCCGAAAACGCTGATATTCCACGACTGCAAACAGGAAGCAACAGACGCTGCCTCATACAATGATGCTCGACTGCCACCTGGCCTCCGAAATATGGGCATTGTCAAACACTACCACAGCGACATGTCCACTGAATACCTTCAGCAAACATATGACAATTTTGCTTCTCCTGATGGTCGCTGTCGCATTCTTCATGCCACAGCTGGTGCCTCAACCGTAAGTGTACTCTTATATTACTGTTAAATTAAATTCCCTTCAAGGGCCTTGATATCCCTGGAGTACGCATTGTCATTCAGTATGGCATCTGCCAAAACATGTCCGATACTATTCAGCGTGCAGGCCGTGCCGTTCGAAATCCTGACATGGATGGTCTTTTTCTTGAAATGGTTGAACCATGGGTGCTCGACATCCCCCTTTCGAATACAGGCCTTGATTGGAGTGATCCCGACCAGCCGAATGTTTTGCCACTGAAGAAAACTTCATCCAAGCAAGAACGGACGAGTCGTGCTTCCCTGCATTTTGTCAGATCCGAGACGTGCCTACGGGAATTCATTGCAAGATATGTTGATGACCAGACAGAGTCGGGTAGGCGAAACTAAGACACATGAACTAACTACTAATGATTTTGAGCCTCAGCCTTTTCAGCTCGATGGTGCTGTGACCGGCACCCTGACAGCGATTTTTATCTCTCTAGATTCTTTCTTGGCAAGTTCTGCACAGGGACACTCAGTGACGAAGACTTGGAGCCAAAGGCATCGAGCAAACGAAAACGCAGTCAGGTTCGTCAGAAGGAAGATCGTGAGCCGCTTTTGAGGAAGCTTGTGGAGTGGCGGGAGTTGGCTTGTGTGAAGAGCCCTTATGACTTAGCAATCCCAGTCTCCTGGGTTTGCAGCGACAACATACTCCAGAGACTCAGCAAAGTGCACCCAAGCCAACTTGGCTCGCTTCAAGACATCGTAGCGCTTCTTGACGAAACTGAGGAGTGGGGGGAAACAATTGGGGTGCAAATATTTGATGTCATATGTTGCTTTGATCGGGAACAGAGTACAAAAAAGCCAGGTCGCACGAAGAGAAGTAAAGTTTCATTGTCGAAAACTGGACTGACTTTTATACATTATGTTCCGTAGTCAACATTATCCATCCCTGTCTTCATTGTTGTCTGCAAAGTTGAATGCCACCTCAGGGATTTCATCTTCGTCTGCCCCTGGAAGTTCACCCACCATCAACCCCCGCACCTTTTTGTTGAATGTAGCGAGCGTTGCTGACTTCAATTTATGCTCGCCAATAGCAATTGTGTCAACCACGGGATTGATGACATCATTTTCCTTCCGCATCAGATTGAACGTACCAAGGGCAAGTTCTGAAAGCTTGTCCGCCACTCTTTTGATTGATGAAGATGTGTCAGGTGTGATGTGGCTGATGCCTTGATGTGGTGTGCCAAGCACAGACCCAACTTGTTTCCGCACGTTCTGGAGTAAGTCGACAATGACCGAGATGTCCCCAAGACGGTCCCAACTGGCATAAACACCTTTGGCAGCGTAGAAATGCTGCAAATGTTATCAGAAACCATGTAACCAGTTATGAGACAAAAATGACCTTCAAAAACTTGATGTGATGTTCGATGTTGAGGTCTATGGCCATAGAATGGCCCTCAAAACCGCTCAGATTGACAAGCATGTTGTCACGCATGATATTTCTTATCTAAAGTGTCAGATTTGTGTGACGGAAATCCTGAAATACTCACGCAAATTCCGGTGTCCAAACCTTTTTCAGATTATACAGAAAGTGAAGAATCTCAGTGCAGTAATTGTTGGACCCTGCACCACGAAACATCATGCACAAGCTGCCAAGTATGTCTTCAATGCGACCAAAGTCTCCGCTGGAGCACGCTTCCACAAGCTCAAGCACAAATAAGAGGTCACGGGTCAGCACTTTAAGGTTGTGGTGTGCGTGATCACTGGCATAAGGCTCTTCGCAAATCTCTGAGTCTCCTACTGTGGGCTGTTTGTGGAATTTGTCACTTGCTGAGGGTGTGGCATGATTCCTAATGATGTGAGCAGCAATGTCGAGAAGTTTATCGGGTGATGGGCAGGATGACGCGAATGCTGCAAGGTTCGGAAATTTGCATTCAACCTTCCAAGCATTGAGTATAATGCCTTGGAGGATCTGGAGTAGTGTCGCCAACAGAGTGTGATAGTCTGGGTGTTCGCAGCCAAGGCGTACACGGTCAAGTAAAGCGAAGAAATACGAGAGACTGCCAACTTGATGGATTGACCCTCGGTGAACATGGAGGAGTGCCCAAATGAGATTCATACAAAGGTGAAAAAGGCCAAATCCGAGCTGTAAATTCTGGATCCGTGTGAAGGGGTTGACGTCCTTGATGCGCAGAGCCTTTGCACCACGTATCCGAGCATTTGTTGACTGGTCATTGATACTTGGAATCGCAAGTTCAGACAGCTGTGCATGGGTCATTTGCAGCTGATTGATATAGACATCGTTGATCACAGCAATGTTGCCCGTGATGGAGCTCTCATCGATGGTTGATGTCCGCAGGGCATATTGTTTGGTACGGTGTCCCCATGGAATCTTTCGACGTTCACAATGTTGTAAGAGGGGATGGGATCGATGTTCATACATATTGAAGGCCTTGCAATGATCAAGGAGGGCTTTGACAACGTGTACTTTAAACTGAGTCTGGAATGTGCAAAGTTGGTCCAGTGTAGGATGGATGTGAGCATTAAACGTAAGTGGAGTAGCTTGCTGAGCGCAGTGAAGGATTGGTGTGAGTGACATATGAATTGGGTTAGCATTCCAGACTTCATAGAGAATGGCGAAAGTTCCAGATTGAACCTTGGCTGGTGCTGCGGAGCGCTGCTCGACGAAGATGGATGTGCTAATATTGATATTGTCATAACATAGAATGTGGGGCCCTCGTGAGATCTGTCCTGCTATCTCAAGACAACACGACACGAGTTTATTGATGAGAGTCGAGAGAGACGTGAATGATATGCACATGCCACATTTGTGCAGCGCTTCAATGATCTGTCGAGAGGCGCCGTTTGCCCACAAAAAGAGTGTGAATGGCGCTGAGAAGAGGATGCTGTGATGGGAGCGCTGGACAGCAAGCTGCGTGACGATAACATTGCATGCCTTTCAATAAAATAATCACGTTGAGGGCAAATGCTAGGACATAGAATAACGTGCATACTGTACTACAAGACTTGACCTTATTCTTTTCCTTTGCACGGTCCGTTTGAGCTGCTGATGAAAGCACGAGACCAAGGACAGGAGCCTTTTCTTTGACAATGTTGGCAACAATTGAATTGAGATCCTGCGTCACAAGAGATTGTGGATGGATTGTATCAATTGTTGCATATAACGCGGCCTTGACATTGTCCATCTCACGGTATACTGTGTGCGAAACAAATTCAATTGCATGGGGAGTCATCCAAGAAGTGAACTGAGCTTGACCACGATGATCACTGTAGACGTGATCAAGTAAAGCATGTAGCTTTGATGAAGCATAGAACCTGTCACGGTAGACTGAAAATTCCAGCTCGGATGGGTCCAGGACCTTGATGATGCAGTCGATGAGCGATAATCGACCCATACGAAGGATGCTCAATGCTTTGCGGATGCGGTCATTGGGGGACAATCGAGAGGGTGGAGGGTCAGTCATCTGCAGGATCTGCAGTTATATTTCGACAAAACGAACATTGATTTTGGGTAGGACTCACTGCAACGGCAACGAGAAACAGCTGAAGCTCGCAGGACTTAGCAGCGGTGTTATCCTATGATTATGTAAACTGTCTATGCCTTGATATGGTTTATCGATCATGTGACACGGGCCACCCGCGCAGCCCTATGAATTCAAACCCAGATTTACCAGACTGTCTAACGACAGCTTATTGCCCAAGCTCCTTTGACAGTCTGGTATCCAGACTAAAATTTCTCCCCAGTCACAAGTGCCATGGAACATGGGTTGTCAAGGTATTGAATGAACATTGATTGAACAAATACGGATCAGATCACCTGTCCTGCATACATACACTGACCCATCTCGGAAGGCCGCAATTCATGAGGCCCATCTCCGCTACATATAAGCTCATCTCAAAGTCAGCGCGTCATCACGTGAGTGACTCTCCGCGTTCCGAGGCATTTAATTTTAATTGTGTAACCAACATAGACACTAGCTAGGCTGGGAAAATCTTCCTATCGACATCTATCACTTGCTTGAACCAGAATGCCTGCAAGACTTCAGTACAAGGTCAGTCTTTACTACCAAACCCGATGCTGGCTTTATTAACTCTGATACGATCGTATATAGAGCGCATTGATCACTGGTGCTGGATCGTAAGTTCGCAGAGACCTGTGGCAGATCTAGCCTGATAAGCGGGGATGGATAGCGGCATTGGCTTTGAGGCGTCCCTCTTGTTTGCGCAGGAGGGTGCCAATGTCCTCCTGGTGGATATTAACATCGCAGCTGCTGAGAGGGCTGCTGCCCTAGTCAATGAACGATTCCCTGACATCAAGGCATTGGCTTGCAAAGCAGATGTTGGCAAAGAAGCGGACGTCAAAGCTGCAGTCGATCTTGCCGTTAAGGAGTTTGGAAGACTTGATATCATGGTATGGACCATTTTCGAGCCGCGTGCTGACAAGTTATTCTGAATCCCAAGATCCGGCGCAGTTCAATAATGCTGGTACGTATCGATGCATTCCTGCATCCCATTGTATTGAAATCTTAACAGGTATTATGCACCCAGAGGATGACCATGCTCTCAACACGGAAGAGCGTATCTGGGACCTGACTATGACGATCAACGTCAAGGGGGTATGGTATGGTTGTAAACATGCCATCCTTGCAATGCGCCAGAATTCTGTGGATGAGACTAAGGGTCTCCGAAGTGGTGGGAGCATTATCAACACGGCGAGTTTCGTTGCCATTATGGGGGCTGCGACTCCTCAGCTGGCTTGTAAGGCATCTGTATATCTACATCCGGGGCCGTATGACTGACGAATCCAGATACTGCCTCCAAGGTAAATACCTCTGTGCGAAGACACTTCTGAGATCCTGATCGCATTAGGGGGCCGTTCTCGCCATGACCCGTGAACTTGCGATGGTACATGCTCGGGAAGGTATCAGGTTAAACTCGATCTGCCCGTATGCCCCTGTCTGTCTTGTATTTCGCCTGCTGATGAGATCGCATACGGTAGTGGACCGCTGAAAACCCGTAAGTAAAGTCTTAAGCCTGCTCAGAGGGCACGACAGTTGAAAGAAAAGCACAGCTCTCCTTATGGACTTTTTGAATACCCCGGAAAAGCGGGACAGACGGCTTGTCCATCTTCCTATGGGTCGCTTTGGTGAAGCTATTGAAGTTGCCAAAGGCGCTCTTTTCTGTATGCAGCTCTATTCATTGTCGTTCGACCTGATCTGACAACAGCATAGTGGCAAGCGATGACAGCAGTTACGTTACGGTACGGTTCTTTCTTTACCCGTTACTGCCGCACTCACTCCAGCTTCGATAGGGAACGGATTTCAAGGTCGATGGTGGTCTGACCTCCTGCTATGTTACACCTATTGGAGAACCTGCTCTGCAACCTCCTGCCAGCCTTATTTAAGGGAGGTAGAATACTACTTGTTCGTCACAATTTCACCCTTGTAGCAATGTGTTGTACGATTTAGATTGGACGATACGCAATGGATCGGATATTGATGGCTTGTAACTGCCTCCTGTGCGTGTCACTGTGCTACTGGGCCCCAGCTTGCCTCAAGGGTTCGTTGCATTCATCGATAACGGGGACCAACCGCATTGGGTACGATGCTAGCATCTGTGATACTAGGGAACAACAACGATGGTAGTACATGGAGTCTGGCTGGGGGAATATAATCTGCCTGTTGGCAGTAAGAATGTGAATTCCACGATACGAGATACTATGAAAGCCTGATCTTTAGATTCGAGTATAGCCTCAAGAAGTTTTTTTGCTGGCCCTCTCTTTCTCCGCCTTTTCTCTTTGGATCCTGGCGATTTCCACCCCGACGTCATTCTTGAGCTGCTTGTGCAGTGCAGGTCGGTAGCCAAACTGAAACAGAATCTCCAAGTGGACGAAGAAGGGGGCAGTGACGAGTGCTATGAGGCGGCTTAATCAGTGCATGAAGAGAAGGCTAAGCGAACAATACCCACCGCCAACGAGGTTATCCAAAAGAGCTGGAGCGCGACCCTCTGCACAACCATGTCCGATGAACTGAGCGATCCATGAAAGAGTTTGAATGATAAGAGCGTCCCGGACGGCGTTGGGTCGGTATGAGAACGCGGTCGCGGTTAGCACAGTCAGCGTCATCTGGGGTACAAAGAGGAGCTGAGGGAGACATCAGCTTGGCAGGAACTGCCACGGAATGGTACATACGGTGGCGACTGGATCAAGAATGGCATAGTAAACCATGTAGAGCGCCATGGTCAGCGCGGGGGCGTTCGTTTCAAAGATCATATATTCATTAAAGACATAATGGGTAGAAGGAAGGAAGGTGGGTGGTGGGAGTCGAGTGCCAAGGACAAGCGCGCTCCTGAGGAGGGTTCATATGTCGTCTCTGGCTGGTCAGGAGCGAAATAAAGTGGCATACCAAACGATAGCGGGCACACCGAATATGTGAATCCAGACATTTACTGGATTGGAATGGTATGCGCCATAGAAAGCGAGCTAGAAAAGGAACGTCGACGTCATCAACAGATCGTATCGCGCATAAGGTAAAGTGGCTTCAGAATGAAGCTGACGCACCTGTTTGCGCAAGTCGAAGTTCAACATGGTCTGCATCGGGTTGTGGGGGTGGTGGTGGAAGAGGGGAAAAGCAGAGACGGGCTTTTATGATACAGAGACGCTGCGGAGACAATTCAGGTTGTGTGAGCTGGCGGTGCTCGCGCCGAAAACACATGCTCGCAACCTTCCTTTGACCAGTAAAAACGTAGATAGTACATCCTACTCAGTGCAATCCTCGCAGCTCGTCGAGAGACAACCCAAATGCTCCAGAGGCCAATCACGTGACATGAGGGGTATGGTGGCGACTATGTCCACGTCTTTGCTCTGCCACTCAGCATGGTTCGGTCAACAATAATAGTACGAGCAACAGACGCTCTCCCACTTGCAGCCAGCGTGGACGATGAACAGGTTGGTAATTGCTCATGACTGGAGAGCATTCAACTGACTAGCCAAGCCACGTAGACCGAGCAGGCTCTACAGGAGCACAAACAACAGGCGAAACTCGTATTCCGACGCATAACACCCAACTCTGAGCCAAGGTGTTCCATAGAAAGTGGAAAATACACTCTGCAGTAATATTCACTTCCCCGAATGGCGTGGCGCTTCGTTGACACGTCTCCACAGCTACCTCCTTGCTGACAATGTCGTATATTTGACCATTGCTGACCAGTCATATCCCCGAAAACTCGCCTTCTCGTACCTAGAAGAGCTCTCGAAAGAATTCTCCGTCTCATATGGTCCGAAAGTCGAGTCTATTCGGAAACCCTATGCCTTTGTGGGATTTGGTAGGTTTGGCGTCAATGGCTTTTGATTCCTGTCCTCACCATTGTTCACAGACACCTTCATGTCCAAAACTGCACGGTTGTACCGCGATACACGAGCTGCCGGCGCTGCTCGGGGCTCTAATCTCGACAAGCTCAACGATGAACTGCAGGATGTCACTCGCATAATGACGAAGAACATGGAGGAGCTCTTGTGGAGAGGGGACTCCCTAGACAGTAGGCAGCGACTTATGCATAGTTAGAATCCCGCTCACATTCCTTTCGTGCAGGAATGTCGCACCTGTCTACTTCTCTTCGGACCGAATCAGAAAGGTATCGCAAGGCTGCAAGGAACATCAACATACAGGCTATGATTCGGCAATATGCACCAATCGGTGCTGTGGCATTTATTCTTATTATCCTCCTGTGGTGGCGCTTCTCATGATATTTGGTTCTCTATTCGTTAGATTCTGTCATTGTACGCACCAGTGGTATAATATCTATCATTCGGAGCCTTGTGCAGCTCCCGTGATGTCCAGTTTGTTGTTTGTCTTACAGATCATTTCGTCGGTATACGTTTCCGTGCAAAGAAGTTCCCGCATAAACGAATTTCTTTTCCACACGCGAACCTGACCACATGACAATGTGCGATGGGTTTCCCGTTACTGGGGCCGTGGGATTTACAGTTGCTTCAACAATAAGGTCGCAGCCATCTCGAGTCCGTCAGCCGTAATCCACAAAATGGATCCCCTTGTCCGCAGCCTGCCTGAAGTCCTCGGCCCGACGGTGGTTAGGGTGCATCTCAAAGTGGCATCGAACGCTACGTAATCGCATGCACATTACCTGCAAGGCTTCGGTCCCTAAGTCTGGTCAGGTTCATACGGCTTCATCTTCCCCACAGGTAAAGAATGACACTCCACCCCACCCATGACACTTGCTTTATGGCATAATTCACCATCAGGTGATCGAATGAATATGCACAGGTTATCGAACAGCATCCAACTCGGTAGCAAATGTGAGTTCGGCGTTAAACCCTATCACAACGACGCGAAGAGCCATCCGCGTGCAAAGGGGATTGTGCATCGTGTTGAGCATAAGCATGCCTAAACAGCTGACAAGCAACCATCCACCATCCACTGCATGCAAGTGGTGGCCTAATACTGTAATGTCGGGTCTCCCGACGTTGTGTCCTTTGTGCAACAGGAAGTACGGATGTCTGAGACACAGTTGAGCTCCACACCGAGTTGACGCTGACTGCAGTATCGGGACTCATCAGAATTGATCAACTCGATATATCCAGGCACGAGGCCCAGTTTTCCTCCGCGATTATCTGGTGGTACAAGGGCAGCACAACAAAAAGGGACCCTGCAAGTCGAACGAACCCTTATCGTTCCCCTCCAACTCTTCCACCCACCTCTGCGAAGACCATGAGCACTTACGCTTCCACTGGTGGAGTCCCGTCGTATGGTGGACCCCAGCCATATACCCCAGCTTCAGGCGGGCAGATCCAACCGGGCGCTGTCACCTACACAACCTCCACAAACCCCGATGGCCAAATCATCTACCATCCATTCAAGTGAGTCTCAGTTGCAATGATCGCTTTTGGTTCCTTAACAGGAGCTGTGCCCCAGAGCTATCCCCGCCAGGTGAGCAGTATCAGCATGGCATCGATGTCCCGATCTAACGTCCTGCAGTTACCAGACCCCCCAGGGCGTAGTTCACGGGATCCAGTGGATCCCGGCAGAAGCTACCTCCATGTTACCTGCTGGCGCTCAACCAGCTACCGCCGTGAGTTGCTAAGCAACCTAATGCAGCTGACACTTAGGCCGATTGCAGGAGTTCGCGGCGTCCTGGAATCGGGGTCATCACGCGAGGGAAGACGAGCGCTCCCTCGAAAAATGGTGGGTAGCGATCCGACATCCAGCTTCCGGCCTTAATTGACATAAGACAGGCAAAAATCAGAGGAGAAGCGCAAGAAGAGGGAACAGAAAGAATCCGTTAGACGCTTGTCCAAGCAATTCGAAAAAGATAGAGAAGATACTGATATAATAGTGCAGAGGGAACGCCGTCGCAGTTTCTACGACGATTCGGGCGTTCCACAATCCTACACTTCTTCCTACGCTCACTCTCAGAGTCCCACCAGTGTCGCGGGTGACCTCGATCGCAGGTTCAACGATCTAGATCTCGATAGAGAACGAAGGTCCTCAGTCTATACATCCACTACTCGTACTAGGAAGCACTCGATCAGCGGAGGAGAACGCACCTACGGTCAGCCGGGTGCTGCTGTTGGTTATGCCGCCTCTGGAGGCTACCCAGCCCCTGGATCTACTTCCCCGTATCGCCAATCCACATATTCGACTTCTCCAAATCCTCGCCCTCAGGATTTCTCCGCCTATCCAGGTGGACCAGACCCCATTGCCAGGGCTGCTTCGCCGTACGGTAGACCGCCTACTGAGCCGATTGCGAGGGCCACTTCGCCGTATGGTAGGCCCCTTACTGAACCCATCGCTAGAGCGCCTTCTGCCTACGGCAACCGGGCTCCGAGTGAGCCGATCCCCAGGGCTGCTTCTCCTTACCATTCGGCATATGTCCCTCGCGCCCCGTCCCCGATCCCTCCCCGTGTGCCTTCTCCATACTCTGCCAACCATTCTTCGTACATCCCTCGGGGGCCATCTCCAATCCCTCCTCACCACGCACCTTCTTATGGGAAGCCACCTCTTCGCCCCGCATCTCCATACTCTCGTGCGCCGTCCCCATATGCTTCTTCCCAAGTGTACCCCCCAGGTCACGTTTTGGAAGGTCAAAGGTCCCGTGCGCCATCCCCGATGCCGGGACCCCCATCTGCCTTCCCAACCTCCCCCCGCATGCCAGTATCTATGGGCGGGGAACAGCTCACCGCGCCAGAAGCATTTGCGCGCCCTGCTAATGCAGCACAGCCTTACACACCTTTCGCAACGATGAGGATTCAGAACATGGATCAGTTTTATGATCAAATTCCCCGCATGCCCCTCGTTTTGGACACTCATGATGTCTATCACCAGGATTGGATCAGGTTCATGACTGTGCGTCCAGTTTCTCCTCTTTTGTTCTTCACTTTCAACTGAATCCCTTGCGGAATGTAGGACCTTGCTCTTTCATGGGCTGGAAAGTTACCCCTGCCAGAGTTCTCCCACGAACATCCTCCCAGGCGCTCTGCTCTCGTTGCCGATCTCATCGATTTGTGGAATGTCTCATTCTTCCTCCCACGCCGAGTTGAAGTTGTTCTGTACAAAGGTCGCGAACGCCGCTCTGGCCCGAATGCGGGCACCATCGATCACCATCTCCCTGGCTTCACCAGCGATTCAGATTTTGATGATGATTCTTCCTCGAGCTCATCGGACTCTGACTCTGATGTCTACCCTGGCTATGGCCCCGGTAACGACCTCACTGAATCGAGGAGGCGGGCCAAGGAGAAGAAGGAAGAGAAGAAGCGGCGCAAGAGGGAGAAGAAACTCAGGAAGAAGGCCAAGGAGCTCGAAAAGACGTATGCGCTCTATGTCACGTACGTGCATCCCAGGGATATCATGCCACCCGCTACCCATGGAAGCTATGGAAGCTATGGGAACTACTATGCCTGAACGCCATAGCTCAAACAAAGTCAGAGGATGTCATGACAGTGTCCGTTTGAGTAATCATCTTCGTTTCCTCTCCCCTTGTTCTCACCTGTATGAAAATCTCCGATACATGCATGTTGAATCAAGTAGATATTCAGCTGGCTGTATACCTTTCTTGTTTGATGACATATAAACGAAGTTTGTGATAGGTGTAATGAATACGAGGTCCTTTGCTTTTAGGACTATAAATGACTGAAGAGTTGGAGACAGGGGATATCGATACAAATGTGATCTGATACTACGGAGGACGACCAAAAATAGCTGACAGCTCTATGCACATGTATTTATAGATCCAGTGGAAGAAAGCAATGTGACAAATAGGCCGGTATATTTTGAGCCATCCCGCGGCTGTTGCACGTTCGGAATGTGGAGAAGACAACAGGAACCCGATTCTTAGTTCGACTCTTCAAAATCCAACATCAAGGCGTTACTCGTTGCGGATGTTTGTTGTACTGGTTTCCCGATGAACCATGACTGAATGTAGTTGGCTAAGCCACCAAAAAATAAATATTCCTGAACATAACGTACCGGAACCCATCCACGATCACCAGTCCCCTTAACAGCCTACTCAATTCTCAACATCGGTTAGACGTTGGGGTAGGGGGATACGTACATAGGACCAATGGTCATGCACCTTGAATATTCTCACCGCATCACCCATCACTAAATCTACCTCTTCTTCACCTTTCATTTTGTAATCCATCAAAACGACACCGGGGGAACTCGAGGAAATGATCCTGTGCGGTAAAATTGGTGCTCTGGAGCCAAACGGAGCAGATGCCATGGCCTCCGCAATAGCCGATGCTACTGGGATACCAATCTCCAGACAGCAACCATTGGGCACCCAACCCCACATTGACGTATCTGTACCCACGGTGCCAGCTCCTGTAAAGTCCCGCTGCACCACGAACCAGCTGTAGAGGCGCGAGATAATCACAAAGGTATCACCACTTTATAGGTGTGTCAGTAAGACCAGTCAATGTCAGATGAGCTCGAATGCGTACACGGAAACGTTTAGCTCATCCTCTTGCTCTGCGACGTACGGGTAGATGGATACCGCGAACGAAACCCCGGCCAGAGGAGGGGGCATTCCCCCGCCAGACGTTGATGGGATAATTGTATTTAGCAGAGATGTTAAATTGTCCACTGGACGCTGAACACACCGCCGACTAGTGTTGCAGACTCTGGGACCGAATGTAGATCACTCACTTGATTCTCTCTAGATCTCGCCCTAATTGACGGGTGCATAGAAGTTTCATGTGCGAATCGTCTCTGCCGAGCAGCTGCTATGGGTGAGGGGATATCTTTCACATGCTTGAGCACAAAAATGGGGTTCTTCTCGGCATCCTTAAGCTTCTGAAATGCTAGAAGTGGTTTCTTGTCGTAGTTCAGGCAAATTTCAGTGCGATTGTCTACGATAATGGCAGATCGTTGAGTGGAAAAGGCCAATCTTTGGATGAAGTTCACAAACTAGGCGGTCCATAGCAAACGAACATGGCATAATTCTCCCAGTTGTTGTCGCGGTAATAGTTATTGTGCTCATGTTTCTTCAACGCAGCAAGTATAATCTTCCAGGTCGGATCATCCCACCTGACATGGGGGCTATCAGGATCGTTGGAACCTGCATGGAGGGGAGGACCCGTTCCTGCGATACGAGTGGGATGGCCAAAAGAGAAACGGAAGTCATTTAAAGAGGGTATGGTTGCCAGTGGGTGAGAGGACGAGGGATTGGCTGACATTTGGGTCGTGTGACCAAGGTGAGAGGTCGTGTGCCAGCTTTCTCGAGTAAGACCTAATATAAATACAAGATCACCGATGTGTGTACGCCAGGAAGAGCGACCAATGGAGCAGGGTTTCGTTGCTTGACAAATAACCAAATCGGTGCTCTGGCAGTCGACTTTTCCAAGTAAGGCCGCTATTCAAGGATCCTGAGCAGGAAACCGCTCGATGAGGGGATGTATCACGACCCTTTCCGGGGATGCCCATATCACGAAGCATGGCGACTGGTCAGTAGATATGATCGATGAGGATAGAACATCCGATAACGGTGGTCGAGTTGGAAAAGGGTGCTTCTCAGAAGTTGTGTCTCGGCATGTGCCGATCGGCGTAGTACCCCATATTGTTATCATGAAGGTCCGTTGAAGTTCCGCCATGTTCTGGTTCAAGACATAGCGTGGCGTAAGGTGTTTCGATAAGCGTCCGTAGTGACGGCAGCAGGTTACAGGCACAAGGTCCCGAGATAAAGATTACTTAAAGTAATCCTACCCACACCTTTGCCGTCCAGTCTATCCCCCGTCGACATTGCGCTGGTGGTGGTGGCGCCAATGTTGCCATGGTGGCTGCCAGTCGTTAATGCCTCCGTGCTGGTGGTGATGCTTACCGTCAACGTTGCCATCCTGGGGTGGTGGGCCGCCGGCGTCACTTTGTTGGGGTGGCGGGGTGGTCATCATCGTCATGGAAGAGATCCTTAGACATGCACTCACCTCACACTTGAATGAGTCGTCTCACGTTCAATCTCATGCGGGTAGTTTCCCTCCTTATTTACGACCACAACAACGCTGCAGTGACGTCGACTACGAGCGATCTTGACAGGCTGCCGAGACTATGTGCAGATGAGAAAACTGCAGGAAAGAGATGGAAAAGATTGGCTGTGATCCTAGAGGGTATACATGCGCGGACAACTAACCAGCTTGACATATGAGAGTGACTCCACGAACCACCACCACCGCTGTCACAATAAATGATGATGGGGGTGAGTAGTGCATGCTCAGGTAGCAAGACAACGGCGGCGGTACGACAATGCAGTGGGTCAACACTCTTGTATGAGATTTCCTGATACATGCACATCGAATCACGTATATATATATGGATCCAGCTGGCTGCATAGTAATCATTTGTACATACATCGATGAAGAGATACTACGACGTATATATATCAAATCAAGATCTATTAGTGTGGATAAGTCAGTAAACTACCAGCCACCGCGACCTCTGCCCCGAGAATAAGAGTTGCCATACCCACCCCCACCGTAGTTTCCGCGGTTTGGAGGTCCACCATATTGTGAGCCAGAGCCACCATAGTTTGATTGGTTACCATACCCGCCCCCATAACTGCCACCTCCACCTCCTCCACCGCCGCCACCACCATATCCACCAGAGTAACCACCTCGTCCATATGACGAGGGTTGGTTACCATATCCCCCACCGTATCCTGGCGGTGCACCCCTTTGTGGACCCCCACCTCGGGGAGGACCTCCGTGAGACGGACCGCCCCGAGGGGGACCGCCCCTAGGAGGCCCGCTTCGATAACCCTGGTATCCACCACCTCCTTCATAGCTTTGGGGAGGTGGCCTGCCATTCGAGCCAATGCCACCAAATCCGCCCTGGGGCGGGGAGTACGAATGACGGGGCTGCTGTGAGTGCGGTGGGGGGTAAGGTGGGCGTCCATTACTGCTTCCATACATATGCCCATTTCCGTATGACGCATAAGATCCACGCGGTGGTCCGTTTCGTCCATTGTGGTCTCGGTCGAACCCGCCACGGCCCCCACCGCGTCCACCGCCCCTGCGTGAGCGGGAATCTAGGTCCTCTTGAGAGAGTTGTCTTTGCGGCTTCCGCACGCCAGGTAGGAGCATCGAACGATGAGGTGTGAGTTGTCTGGGGAAAAAATATAAAGCAGAAAGAGAGCGGTCATTTTTGATATCGTCAAGATCGACAGATGTCAGTGGGGAATAGAACGTAGAGCCTGGTATACATTCGGGGTTGGGGAGCACACTGCCGCTGATTCCCTTGGAATCTTTGACAGGCACTACGACAGGCTGCATAATGGAGTATTAGATCATGGCGTGCAACATAACGAAACACTAAAAGCTTACTTCTTTGTCCTTTCGCTTCCCATATAAGCCCTCGAAGAAGGGATATAATTTATGCACATCGGACACATAAATGGCGTTATTTCCCCAGCTGTTCCTGCGCACCTCATCTTCCGTCAACCCAGGATATCTACTCCGCATTGCATCTAACAACCTCTTCTCATCGATGAACGGAAGTAGCGCCACACCTTGCCAAAGCATTTTCTTTCCATTCATGTCTATTTGGAAGGACGTTGGATAGAAATCGATGATAGGCGATTCGGGCGATGTCATGAGGTCATGGAAGACGGAGGGAATGTGTTTTCTGGAAGCGGGAGGAAAGACACCCATCAGCTGTTCGTAGGGCTTGAATGGATTACCAAGAATGAAGTCGAGTTTCAGCTCGTGAAGATCTTCAAAGTCGGAGGCGAAAGGAGCGAAATGATAAGGATAGTACCATTGCCACGATGGAGTCTAGAGTTACTCGAAAATTAGCTAGATTCGATGGCAGGTTGTATTATGGCTCACCCCTTGATAATAGTAATGTAGCACCCATGCAAGTCCTTCTGCATATTGATATGTAATGCTGTCAAAGAGGCGTAAGATGGAAATACCACTGTGAAGCGATGGCTGCTTACTTCTTCCTGAAGTCTGCATCTGAAGTTGAGATCCCAAACTTCTGCTGATAATATCGCTCCTTGTAGCCTGGTTCCCATAATCTAACAATGATGGTTAACCGTAACTCATAGAACAATAAATGATCACCTTACTTGACATTATCAGCCTGCTCTACAGAACCGTCTGCCCTCACAACTAAGGCATACGATGGCTCTTCGTCGTCTCCTGAGTTCTCATCTACAATCACGTCTCCTTCTGCATCTATCTCTGCGTCCTCAGCTTCGACCTCTGAATGTTTACGCTTAACACCTGTTGAAGATGCGAAGGATACATCTGGGGAGGTTGCTTCAGCAGCCTCTTCGGAGATACTGCACGCTCTGACACTATCGAACATTTGAGAACCAGTATTTCCAAGGCCAGGAAGTTCGAAATCATCCAAAGATGGCTCTGGCTCTGGCTTGGATACAGCCTGAGTTTCAGTCGCAGCATTCGTAGACATTGACGCAGACGCGCTTGGTTTCACAGGCATCAATCCACCCAGTTCTGCCTTGAGCATCTCTGCCGCGCTCATGTTCGCAAGTCGGATCGCAGCCCGATTTGCAACGACGTCCCTGTTTGACCCCGCAAGAGCTTGGGCTGCAGCAGGTGCATTACTCCGAGACTGATCTGTTTGCGGAGCGCCAAAACCAATAGAATCAGCTTTTGCGGCGAAATCATTTACTATTGACTGTGAAGACCCAGATAGACCAAGAGCAGCTGAAGGACCCGTGGCATTGCGAATATCCGGACCATTCGAGGATTCAATACGACGACGTTTTGTTTCATGGTCCTGTCGTTTCTCCGCTGAAATTGAGGCAATTTTAGCTCGCACTACGCGAATATCTACAAGTGGGCTCACCTTCCTGTCTCTTGCGGAATATCTCATCTTCTCTTTTGGCCAATCCCTCTAATATTATTTGTGCTCTCTCCATGACCAGTTTCCCATGGTTCGTCAAATATCCACCCATCCTTGCAAGCTCCACCTTCCATATCCTTAGCAATGTGTCAATAGCACCTTCTCTTATTTCCAAGCTTGGCAGATGTGGCAAGAAATCATTTCCCACAAAAAATATCAATAGAACCCAGTCGTCGATCGCTTGCTCAAGGTTAAATGGGAACGGCACAGAGGGAACATATAACTCGGCTTCGAGGTACTCGCGCAGGATGGAGACATCGAGGAAAATGAACGGCTTCTTTTCAGGTGGGGGAGGTTTTGGTTTGACAACGTCAAGCTTAGGACCAGTGCACTGGGCAGCATAATGCCCTTCCTCACCACATATCCTGCAAGCTGTGCTTTTGTCCTGAGCAAATACATCTTCACGCAGAACACGGAAGTGGGGCTCGTGGGTTGCTAGTGCAAGCATAATAAGGTCAGCGTCCTACAGTACTGATTAGAAAAATGGTGAACACAAGAGACGAAAGCAATCGTACCAAACCATATATGACATGTTTAGTGTTAGGGTCATGCCCAGGGTTGACACGCTGCCTACGAATCCAATCCATGATCTTGTGCTCTCCCTCTCCCGGAACGCTGGCATCTGAGATTATCACCTGAAGCTAAAAAGGAGATGAGCGTAACATTAAATAGTTTGAAGGAAGGACAAACATCTTTCCAACCAGGATCTGTGTTCATCTTCTGTACAACCCAGTACCGCAACGACGATGCAAGTAAGTCCATGAATGGGGTCCCAGGTGTGATAGCATTCGAATCCCATGCCTCTTTGTTTTTTTCTTCGTCACTAATAACTTTACCCATAGCTAGGAGGTGACATGGAACATGAGACAAATTGCATACAGAAACAAGAACAGTATGTATTTACCTTCCCATTCTGCTACAGCCAGTCTGCGCGCCTCAGCCTTATCAATTGCCTCCTGCGCAGACCGAAACCGACGCGAGCGTTGTTGGTTCATCTTAGCACGCGGTGCCACGCCATCTGGAAGGATGGGCATCAGCCGTAAAGCAAAACTCGGATGGGCGTACCAATTGCCATGAAAAGTAGCTTTCGAGGTCTAATCATGTTGACAACGCGACCTGTGTATTTGAAAACCTCCAACATCATCTCTTCCTCCGTTTCTGGAGCCGGCTGAACAGAGATGATAATGAAGTGAGGGAGACGTCGTTGCATAAAGTGAGGAGGGATACGCACCTTGCCTTCTGGGTGTGTACATGGATGGACCTGAGGGCGGGATACCGTCAGCGCTTGGCATAAAAGTTACAATGAGTTCTAAACGCACGATACCATTCATGTCGAGGTAAAGGTTATCGAACTCAACTCCATTGGGGTTTGGAGTTGTAATGTCAACGGGAAACTTGATTGCCTCGCCAGGAACTTCCTCCTCGGCTTCCTCGACAACAGAGGAAACTGTGGTTTCGTTTCAATGTCAATAAAGAACAATGCAAGAGAAAATAAAACTACGTACCGATCTTCGGGTACTTTTTACTGAGCCAGCGAAATAGTGCGGGCACACCCTTGAATCAGCAGTTTTAAGTACAATGGGGGGCAAAGTTTCTCTGGCTACGCACCATGGCTTTGCTGGGGCGATGTTCTCAGGCAAGGCTCTGAAGTTCTGCCGGTGCTCGCCAATATGTCAGCAAGACACAGCCACCTCCAGAAGTCTGCTTACATACGCATGTGATTCCCACGGGTCTTATGGTGACTCGTTCAATCGAAACCGAAGATGTCATTGCGAGCAATCACAGCCAAGTTCCACTGTTTCCAAAAGCACAGGTGTACAATGAGCACTACGGGGACGATAACACACGAAATGAGTGTGCCGATTGCCACTACCTCTGTTAAACTCGCAGCTCCACCCACTTCAGACGACACCCCACCGCCCTCGTCTCACAATCAAGGCCGTGCCCGGTCATCGAGCAAGGCATTCCTACCGACCCAATCTCCCTCACATCCCTCCGCAAATCACCACCATAGCGCCAGCGCCAGCGCTTGTACAGGCATAGAGCCCAATGCGTCCTCGGATGGCGCTCCCAAGTCCCAGAAGCAGATGTCCAAGGCTGAACGTCGTGAGCTGCAGGAACGCCAGCGAGCTGCTAAGGCCGCTGCCAAAGCAGTTGCGCCAGGTTCCATCCCAGGCCCTGCGAAACCTAATGCTGGAGCTGGCAAGGGCACCCCACAACCCCCTGTTGTTGCACCCAAGAAGCCCGGTAAAGCCGGAGATGCGAAGCCCGGAAAGGCTGTAGATGGGAAACCCGTAAAGGGAGAGCAGAAGGATACCTCCCATACTCACCCACACAGCCAGATAGAGGAGAATACTCATTGTCTACGCATATTTTCCCACTTTGGTCTTCCAAAGTCCCCAAGCGTGACCAAGGGAGACGTCCATCCCGCAATCATCCGTCTAGGACTTCAGTTTTCAGATTTCAAAATTACTGGGGCCAATGCAAGATGTATTGCTATGTTAAATGCGTTCAAGACCGTAAGTGATTGTGCTACTGTCCATGATGCAACGATCCTCAGACATGTACTCATATGTTCATAGGTGATCCAAGATTACATCACACCTCCGAATACCACCCTCTCTCGCCATCTGATGACACATCTCTCGCCCCAGATTACACATCTCGTCTCTGCGCGTCCGATGTCCGTCACTATGGGTAATGCGATCCGACAATTGAAACTAGAGATCAGTGGCTCAGATATTGATCTACCCGAACAGGACGTGAGTCGATCTCATACGCCACGTTGTGGGTGTACTCATCAACCCTCGATGCTACATAGGCAAAGAATGCTCTCTTCGTTAAGATCGACGATTATGTTCGGGATAGAATTATTATTGCCGACCAAGTGATTCAGGAGACTGCGGGAAACAAAATTAAAACCGGAGATGTCATTCTCACGTACGCAAGGTGAGCGTTTAATTTCTTGCCACAACACATACCGAGTGTTTACTCCACGGGAAAAGATCATCAGTGGTGGAAAAGGTTCTCTTGGGTGCCTGGGAGGACGGTAAACGATTTTCAGTTATCGTTGTTGACGCAAGACCCATGTTGGAAGGTGTGAACCTCGGATTTACCTTTTTGTCTTTGGTTTACGTATGTATGCAGGCAAAATCCTTCTAAAAGCCCTCACCGCGGCATCGATCCCTTGCACATATTTACTGCTTCCGTCTCTCCCGGCGGTGCTTCCGCACACCACAACGCTGTTTGTCGGTGCACACTCGATTCATGCCAATGGCGCTGTTTTCTCCAGGGCAGGGACGGCGACGGTTGCTATGATGGCGAAATCGCACAACGTACCCGTCGTGGTTTGCTGTGAGACATACAAGTGGTCGGAGAGCGTTCGGTGGGATAGTTTTAGCAAAAATGAACTGGGTGAGCTGGCACAACGTTTTGTCGATAGTTAATTCCTGACTATCAGCCACAGCACCTACACCCTTTCCCGCAGCAAGTTCAAACCCCTCGCGTCACAACCCTGACATTAAGCCGAGCCAGAACCTTTCGGTCTTAAGCCCACTCTACGATCTCACCCCACCATCATACATTACGGCCGTTGTCACCGAGGTTGGGGTAATTCCGCCGAGTTCTATGTCGTCCATCCCCGGTGCTTTGGGGAAGACGATTGGTGTGTGAGGACAGTCCAATCAAGTTAAAGAAGAGGCCAGTTGGAGTATTTATGACATTTCTTTCTCCGTATTTTCTTGTGAGTGGCGCAGCGAGTGGGCGAATGTAATGGAGGATGTCAGCAGGAGGAGTCGGTGTATGAGGAAGGTGCAGCATAGAGCACACATTACGCGTAATCCACCGCATTCGTCGCATTATTCACGCAATCGTGCACCAGTGACTTACCCTACAACAGAGAGTTGTGATTGGCGTTCTTCATTAGAGGTATCCTGGCACAACCTAAGATATCATGAGTCATCTATGACGTTTCTATCCGCGGAGCTTATCCCCCCCTTGGCCCACTTCTTCGTTGTGGATCTTCTCGTCAAACATACGCGATTCGAACCATTCCCATGCACGGTCGACCGCATGTTCTACTGGATTGTCAAATAAATAGGGAAGAACAGGCACGATTGCAAGCCCTGCAAGGGTAGGTCCCCACGTGCGTATGCGAGGATACTTGGAGCGGGTGAACAAGGGTTTTGAACGGGCCACGATAGTATGGATGGTAAATGCCGGAAGAGCCCTGCAGGGAAAATGATCAGTCCAAGGAGTGGAACATGGGACGCGAATGAATGACAAATGGAATGAAAAATGGACGCAGTACGGAGATCATATCAGTACAAGGACCCCGTGCACAAGTCGATCCTTGCCAAGAAAGATACGTTGCACCACTGTGCGCCCTAAGAGACGAACGTGCAGGAAATACTCACATGCTTGCAACGCTTTGAAACGCCGCACGTTTGACGGCTACTAAACCCACGCGTGTTTGTTCGGAAAAATGCGCTGCCTCCATTGGAGATGGCCCGCGCCTGTGGGCCTTGTATGCCTCGTAGGATACGTCACTACAGTGAGCGTTAATCAATCACAGTGAACAGCAGAAATGCTTACGCAGAGAGGTATAGCCAGGAGATTCCATATGCGGCCCTGACGACTGCCGGTGGCACGATGGGTCTAAACGCTTCACCGACATCGCTGGTCTAGCTAGCAGATGAGGACATGCTGATGTGGCCAGCGAATGAATGCACGCACGTAGGCGACATATCGGTGAGCGGCTCTTAGGGCGGTGCGAAGGCGTGCACCATACGCCATATACCTCAGATCTGTATCTGTGGTGTCGACATTTTGGTTAGCAAGGTAGTCGCATACCTTTTGCTTGAGAGACGACCCGTCCATGGTACAATATGTTCTTGTACTTAGATGAATTGTTGACTATGCCAGTGGTATCTAGAACGTGCGCTTACGTGATCCAAGAATGTTCGGGAGTTACCGGTTTTGTGGGACTGACACCAGCAGACGACGAGAGCAGTCTTCGCCATCCGCTGACGATGTCACCCTCTGTAGTGCCGACCACCGCCGCGCCATACGGCGCTACCCTCGACCTCGACGACCCCAAACACAGCGCCATCGAGGACAGTGCACTAGCGAAGATTAGCGCTTACTACTCCCTGGTGTTCCCGAACATTACTTTCTACCTCCAGACCCTCACTGTCACCATCGGTCGCAGGTGCATTCCCGCTTCGTCGTCTGCCGATGCCGGCGATGCCACAGCGCACAATTACAATCCCGTCGACGTCGACCTCGGTCCATTGAAGAGCGTGTCCAGGCTGCACGCCAGAATAGAGTATGAGGAGGAAGACGAACGCTTTGTCCTTGTCGTCATCGGCAGGAACGGGGCGTGGGTGGATGGTGTATGGTCAGGGGCCGGGAGTCGTGTGCCACTCGGAGAAAGGTCCGTCTCTCGTCTGTCTTTGTTAACCCAACTAACCACTTTAACCACTGCAGATCACAGATACAGATAGCATCTCGCACATTTCATTTCGTGCTCCCTCCCCCTCCAGCGCCGGAGGATTCACCCTCACCGTCTTCCAATTCTTCTGTTCCGCGTGCGCGCTCGCCGTCTGTTGACATCACGTCTATATCTCCTCCTTCCTCTCTACCCTCACACTCACCTCCCCCTCGAGAGGCGCTTCCCCACAGACGACCGAAGTGCTCTCCTTCTCCGGAACCACAACTCCCAAACTCCAACGCAATTTCCCGCTCCCCAACGAAGAAAGGTGCTACGTCCTCAACCACTTTAGCTCCCACCTCCAAGAAACGCAAGAAGCTCGCACAGTCACTCCCCAAGCCGGAAGTAATGCCTCCGAAGCCCCCGTTTACATATGCGCAGCTTTGCTATCGTGCTATTAAGGCTATGGGTGGTAAGGCAACACTGCAAGATATATGCGGGTGGATGATAGAGAATTATGACTGGTATCGGTACAATGAAGGTGCTGGTTGGGAGGTAAGTTTTGGCGTCTCACCATTCTTTATGCCTTTGCGGTCTTCATCATATAACCCCTATACATTTGCCTAACCTTGTCCACAGAATTCCGTCCGCCATAACCTATCCTCTGGACGCGCCTTCAAGAAGATGGAACGTTCCTCTGGTGAACACGGAAAGGGGTTTTTCTGGTCTGTCGACGAGCAATATGAACGGACTTTTGAGGAACAGGAAGCGAAGGCTCAGGCTCAGTCCCTTGCCCAATCGCGGGCACAGTCGCAAGTTTCCAACCAAGATCAGACCCCTCTCCTCACCGGTGGCAAGGATGGAAAGAAGAAAAAGGGCGTCCCTTTGGATCCTCCATTGAAGCGAAGTGTAAAGAGTGGCAATGGGCCGTTACCACCCCCACTAACGTCGACACCATTACCCCTTCCTTCTCGAACAGCGACTGCGTCGCCGAGGGGACTTGGATCAGGACAAGAGTTGGGAGGGGCAACTGTCCCGATGGTGAAAGCAGAGCCCGTTGCACCAACGAAGATTGGCTGCCCAAGTTCAGGCGAATCATCTACTGCAGCCAATCTCAGTGCGAATTCTGCAGCCGTCGTTGGTGCCACTAATGCCACTGCTACCGCTTCTCCTCTTGCAGCCCTTCCAGCATCCGTTCGCTTGCCCATTGTCGTGGGGACTGTCCCTTCTTCCTCAGCACCGAGTTCAACGGAGGATCCGCCACCTATCGTTTTGCACGACAACACCTTGATACTCTCCCCGCTTATATTCTCTTCGTTGGCTCCCGATCATCTCAAGGCACTCGAGGAAATGGGCGCACAGCGAGCGTTGGAGATACTCCAGGGACATATCGTCCGTTACCTCAAGGAACGCATGGGTCGCCGAAAAAAGCGAAAGGCTAACGGTGAGAAGGACACAAAGAAGGGCGACGGAAAAGTGGACACACAAGAGCGGTCGAGCCTATTCACGACGGTTCCACTTCCACCTCGTGGTGGGCAGACCGTCCCTCGGTCGACACCCCAGAAATCAGAAATTTTGGGGTCTCAAACGTCGCCAGAACCATCACTTCCAGGTCTGATAGCAACAGGGCCGGATTTTCGGAATGACTGTTTCAAGTACTCTGCACAAGACCCCGCGGAAATCAAGGAAAGTGTTCCGGCGTCCGTGGATAGCAAGCCTCCGGTGCCTGTACCAATTTACACCATCACGAATGTTGCGCCTATATCCAGCCCCGAGGGGCCGGCGAGTCCCATAATCATCATTGATGACGAAGATGAAGATGATGGACGGGTAGCGAAGAAGCGAAGGATTGATGTCCCTGATAGGCCATCCCTAGGAAGTGACGTGGCAGTGAATACTGATGCCATGCAGGTCATACAACCAGCTGACGAAGATATTGACGTCGACGTTTGCTAGCCATAGTGCAACTTTTTCACCTACAGCAACAGATCCTTTCTCGGAAATCGCCGTCCGCTTTCCTCTAGTTGCTTTCATGACGTTTATCTTCCGGGTTGAAGTTCGTCTACAGGGCTTGGACACTAATTCGATGGCTTGCTCGCAAATTCGCATTATTCATACCACAACGTAACGCATCATATTTATCATCACATATATCTTACCCACACACCCGTCTGCGCACAACCTCCTGCTGCGATATTTCCCTCCCCCGGTATTCCAGTCATCACTGCGCGCTCTGCGCCCACTACTTCCTCTCACATACTCACCTGTCCTCACGCTTCCATAGACACGACGTTACGTCGATCCATTGCCAGTGACTACGAACATGCCCCAGGTCTGTTGGTTGTGGATAGCTGTCTACATGTTTATGCTACTTATTTTTTTTCGGTGATCTCTTGACATTGTCTTCGAGCGCCGTTCTTAATAGGAGTTGGTTTGGAACCCAAGTCAGTCCAGTGTCGGATGTTCGCACATGTCAATGATTGCAAGTCCGTATGGTATATATACAACTGGGTGGCCGCGTTTAAGAAACAAGGTAATTGTGAATGATGAAAGGGAATCGTACGCAGGAAAAAGGATGCATGCAAGATGATGTACAATCGATGAACAGAAACAAGGCAAATGCTTGCCTTCAGACTTGCGGCACACTCCAAATGGTGCCCACAGATTTTTCGCCGAACCCGGACTGAGAAACGTGTACCACAGTCATATCAGGAATCGGTAGCAGACCATGCCAGTGCCACCTTCGAATGAGCGCTCGTCGAGATAGCTGCCGTGTGGTTCGCATGCTTGCTGTTGGCCTGCAGTCCACATCCAGTATGGACCCTGCCATTGCTTGCCTTCTGGCTACCACGCTCCAACCCCCCCTCCCCACCACGACATCCGTCCGACTCTTCCCTCGTATCTCGTCCTCAAGGAAACCTCCTATTAGAGAAACGCTGGCCAAAGTTGTCCAAGATTCTGCTTGCGACCTGAACGGTCTCCGCCTCGCCGCCGTCAGCCACGCAGGAAAGATAGATCTTTTTCAAGCGTTTCGCAAGTCGAGTCGAGAATGCCTCGTCGTACGTGATCCAGTTCTTGTTGTCATCGATTTTCTGGAGAAGGTTCAGCAATTTCTGGCAATCAGACTAAATAATTAGCATGAGAATTCTTTTTCGACAGACACGTTCAAGTTAAAGTTACTCACCGGTTCGTCATCTCCAAAGATATCTGACAGATTCTTTCGCGTCAGGTAAATCTGCCTCAACATGTTCGACCACCCCTCGACGTCGATGATCTCGGGCTGGACCGCTCTTTCTTCTTCATCAACCTCCGTATCGTGCATAGATGGAACTCGCGTGCGTTCCAACGTGACGTGACTGCCAGATGCTGGTCCACTATCGCTGAAACATGGATGGGCTCTGACGGGCTGCTTGCCTTTGCGCCTTTGTTCCGCCCCGGCGTGCATAGTGGCCCTTTGTTTGCGGAGTTTGATAGACGCCGTGGAAACGCCGCCGGATTCGGCAGGGCTGGTTTCGCGGATGCTGCTGTCATCACCGAGACGATCCCAAAAAGCCTCGAGGCTGTCAAGACTAGGGTTCTCGGGCGTCACGGACCTTGGTATGTGGCGTTTGATAGACGCGGACGATCTTGTCGAAACGCCGGAATCGGTGGCAGGGCTGATGTCATCACCTAGATTGTCCCAAAAAGCCTTGAGGCTCCCTTGAAGATGGGCAGACTTCCGAGTGGATCTTGCAGACTTGGTAGGTGAGGCATGCTGTGGTGAAGCTGTGCCACCAGCCACTGCTGTGGGTGAATCATGTGGACCCCTATCTGGCAATGGCATATTTGTAAATACACCAAGACCACTGGTTGCATCAGCATCCAAATCTCCTTCCTTGACATGGCTAGCAGAGGTGTTGGCCTTATCCCTTTGAGTGTCAAGCTGGAGCTGGAGAGCTCTGGCAGTTTCCCTTCCCAATCTTGTTGGCTTGAAATCCACATCTGACCCATCTAATACACCTGCTTTACGTTTTCCTAGTATGGTGGAATGGTTCACCTGAGGAGTGAATGTTGGTGAATGATTGGTTGGCTAATACAAAGCATGAGACATGTTGAGTATCAATGTTGAATATCCAAAAACATACAGTGTGCACATTTGAGGATGTAATGGTTGCCCCATCGCTACTACCATTTTGATGCTGCACTGAAGCTATGATTATACCCTTAGAGAAATAAGCAAGTGGGAAAAGAAAACCTACATGCTAATTTTTGATGTCGATGCTTAGACACAAGGTGTCGCATGTTTACATTTAATTGTAATGCATTTGATTTTGACTGCATGTATGAAGAAGGGTTGAGATGTTTCCCAAGAGTATCATTGAAGGAACAGACATTACTATGACCAGAGCTAACAGCTTCAGGAAGAGACAGAGACAGAGATTGGTGCTTTACTTCATATAAATTTGATTGTGACTTACATGGCTGCACATCCTGAGAAAGTAGAGAATAGGCAGTGGGTATGATTTCCCTTCTCATAGGTGCAACATTCAATGATTGGTCATGAGCACCCAACAATGCAGACATCATGAGACCCAATCAAGTACAGTTGAGTACTATTTAATGTTGAGGCTTTGTGTATTATAGACAATGCTAGATGAATCTTACAAGTTGAGCTGATGAAATGAACCAGCTAGTTGATGCTAAGGTGAGGGAGGGAAGGAAAGAAGTGTGGGGATGCATTCTCAAATTTGGCCACTCTTTTATAGTGTGAGTCGGAGTTTGAAAATTCACGGCCACCACCACATGTTTCCTAAATAAGGTACTATTCCGCACAGCCTTGCGCCGACGGAGAAGGCGACTTCCTCAAGGTCGTCCAAAGCAGCCGAATATAATAAGCTTTTTAGGTGTGATCCCACATAGTCGGATGCGAAGAGCAAGACACTGACATACATGATGCGAATAGCGGTATCCGGCGATAGAAAAGTGCCTATCGATGAAGGCTTCAAGTCACGTGATGGGGGTGGTGACTCGTGAGCCACCAAACGTAAACGAAGATGGTGCCGTTGATAAAGATCCGGGGCAACTTGAGTTTACGTCGACGCAGGTGAAGATACGTGGCAAGATTGGTGCCGAGAGATAAAGTTGATAGGGGGCGTAAACACAGCGCCAAAGCGGAGATGGATGCACATACCGCGTTTGGTACTAGAGGGACGGGAGACCGAGTGTGGGAGGTGGCACTGACAGCGCTCAGCTATCACCTTGACATTGATATGAATTTGTAAAATCATGGACGATGTGAGAGAAGCGCCAACACAAACGGGGTATGCTGAAAGGGGATATAGTAGAAGGTGGGTGACTATCCGAGGGCATCGTTCCACTTTTGACCGCGTCCATTGGGGCCGCAACGAGGGAGCAAGGAAGTACTAGTAGAAGGGCGGATACCCGTGGAGGCGGATAAACGTTGGACACAGCAGAGCGGAGGAGGACAGTCGAGGACGAACGTGCGATGGGACCCGTGGCACCGCTGGCCATCGTGGCTGGATAGAAAAAGGGACCGAGGAGTTGGCTGGCTGCGATTTCCCCGTCCTTCCTCCAGAGCTCCTTCGTCCTCTCGTGATTCATTCCAGCAGCCCTCCTTCAAGGTGTCTGGTGGCTTAGTCATCCAGATCGTTAGCACGTGTCTCAGTCCTATCGTCATGAAAACTTAACCAGGGCCTCCGCTTGCGTCCATTTCGAGCTGCCCGGTCGGTGCTCGCACAATAGCCTACTTGAATACTTAAACAGCCGTCTTACCCCAGGTTCGTGACTCAACGACTCCCGTCCAGACTTTTTCTCTGTCCGACCATCTCCATTCCGTGCTAACATGGGTCCTTCGTCGGATGCCACACAGACGATGCACCGTGGCTATCACTTCCCGCCCTCTCCCCCGCCGTCGACCCCCGAAACCGTCCACTCGTCACCGCAGACCGACCCCCTCAGCCTCCCAGATTTCCCCGGCGCGTCACCACGGCCCGCCTTCCGTCGCTCCGCGTCCCACTGGGCCACCCACGGCGACCCAGACTCACGCCCTCCACGGCCCGTTCTTCCGCGCAGTCACCGTGCCCTTACTCTCCCCTCCTCCCACCGAGGTGCCCCCACCGATCGCTCCTTGCAGCAGCCCACCATGGCACGCAGATGCTCCTCTTCCTCGGGCTCGTCGTCCTCGGTCAGCGATTCGCCAACCATCGCATCTCAGCCCCTCCCCAGTGCAGGCATAGGTCGCAAGGTCGCAGAGTCTCTCCAACTCTTCAAAGAATCCGCCCCTCCCACTATCACCGATACATGGGACATTCCCGATACAGATAACCCCCCCGGGCCCCGCCGGCTTTCTACGTCCCACCATCCCGACAATGTCGCCGAGGCGAAGTACGAATTTGTCAAGCGCGCAGACTGGCCTGATCCCGAAACGGCTGCTATTCGGAGAGAGCGTAGTTCGGCCACCTTGGACCATGTCAGAACTCTCGAGGCAATGATGCAGCAGCACAACGCCAGAGACGCTGACATGGCCAGCGAACAAACTAACCGTGATCCCACCGTCAGTGATCCGCCTCCGTGGCGTCGAGACATCGCCTCATATCAAGAGCCTTTCACACGTGGTCGACGCCGAGAACGCGTCCCCGATGTCCCTGTTTTTGGCACCCCTCCGTCGCCTTGTATTCGCCCACACTCTCGAGGGTATCCACCATCCCCGTCCCCGTCCCGCTGCCCCACCAACCGTATCCCCCCTCTGGCTCTCTATAACCTCTCTCCGCCCCGCGATGCCACTCCACCCCAGCACCACACTCCTGAAGCCCAGGATCCCGAGTCGTTGCGGCCACACTTACCACCACATATCCTATCTCCATATACATCACCAGCCATTTCTCCACCGCCGCCGCTCATTTCGTCTGCCCACCGGCCCTATTCGCCGTATTCCACAGACGACGAATCCGCCTGGGAAACGTCATCCATCGCTTCAGATGCTTCTACCACCACAGGGACCTCAGAGCAGCCTGTTTCTGCGCTCGCGTTTCCATCCCTTTCCCTCCACGGGAATCAGGATATCAATCATTCGCTGTCCCAATCAAAGGAGTTCCTGGATGACCCTGCCACATGGAACGAGGATCATTTGAATATGACATTTAGCGACTCCCAGGAAAGTCTGCCGCATATACCTCTCCGTCCTTTTCGCAACCAGGTCGGTGGCCATAGTGCCCTATACAAGTTTACCAAAAGAGCACTCTGCAAGGTGAGATTGATTGGCGCTTCCGTGAACAATGTAGATTCACCTCGTCGTCAGCCTCTGGTTTCACGCGAAAACCAGTTTTATGAAGCGGTAGAACGGGAAGCACCGCCATTGCTCGGATTTATTCCACGATACCTCGGAGTTATGTTGGTAACCTACAGACGCGTGCCAAAGGGCGCGTCTACGCCACCCACCACAGCTCATCCCGCCCCTCCGACAACCCATGCCTCCATTCCCTGTCGTTCCCATTGGGAACCCCGCGTCGGTCGCCGAAATGATTCCTCCCTCCCACCAAGCTTACCAGAGGAAGACGCCGGTGGGGATACAGACACAGGTGAGGCAGAGATGCCTGAAGTGGTTCTCCATCGCAATCGGCACATCGTCCCCACAAAGTGGATGCTCCGCATGGACAGCTTGCGAAACCGTTCCTATCCCCACCCGTACTCCTCTTCCCCCTCTCTCGTCACCCGAGATCGTTTGAATCCATCGCAGCTCAGCGCTACAGCGTCCACTCCAGCTCTGACACTAAATGAGCGGTCCCCAGTTTTAAAGCGTGGTCGTCTTTCTCGGCAAGCGACGATCACAGACGAACCGTCTTCCTTGCTCTCCAATTCGTCCCTTCCCCCATCTTCATATCCTCCGGACATGAGGTCCACACCAAGGGCACTGGGCGGCATGGTTAAACCACAGGACCTGCGTCAGTTCTACTCCGAACCAAGTATTGCGCAGCAGCCGACATCGAGCTGGTTCGGAGGGACTGGATCGACGACCGTGAACACCAAGCTGAGAGACCACGTCTTCAATACCATCCTGCGCCGCTTCCAACGTCGTGGTAAGCGCCACTCGTCCTCCAGCGGCACCAAGACCGAAGACGAGAACGAAAGTGACCTTGTTCGTGAGGGCCACGTCAGGTGTACAGCCACTGCCACGTCTTGTTCGTCTTGCCGCCTGGGGCATGTCGAGCCGATGAAACACGAAGAATTGACACATGCGACCTCGGTCATTCGTCGAGTACAGAGCGATGGTGCGATGGACGGAAAAGATGGACAGGATTCCACTGTTGACCTAGATTACAATGAACTGGGTGGCTGTAATGGGCGAGCATCGCGGGAGAAAGAACTTCAGCCTGGGCCCTATTTGCAGCGCCGAAGGAGTCGCTCGCGCTCGCTTGACTTCTCTGCCCAGATGCATCCATTCTCGAGTAGACCGCTGTCCTTCCCCCGTAATGACGATTCGATCACACGTCAACATCATTTTATCCTCATGGAGGACCTCACTGGTCGGTTGAAGCATTCTTGTGTACTTGACTTGAAGATGGGGACGCGCCAATATGGGATGGACGCGACGTCATCGAAAAAGAAAAGCCAGCGGAAGAAGTGTGATCGCACGACCAGCCGACCTCTTGGTGTTCGGGTATGTGGTATGCAGGTAGGGTGTTTGACGGCTTGCATGTATTTATCGAGCGCGTATTGACTTGCTGGCTCCGAAGGTGTGGAACCATGTCACCCAATCTTATGTGACACAAGACAAATACAGCGGACGTGACATTCGTGCGGAAGACTTTCCATCTGTGCTCGCTTCTTTCCTTCATGATGGCGAACGTCTCCTGGTCTGGCAAATTCCGGTTTTGCTCCAGAAATTATACGCGCTCGCACGCATTGTCAATCGACTCAAGGGATTTCGGTTCTATGGCTGTAGTCTCCTCTTGATATACGACGGCGACCGCGATGCACAGGAGGCCTTCCGAATGTCCGCTCAAGAGCATCCATCGTCACGGAGCAAGAGAGGCGAATCCATGGAAAGGACCAATGCACGTTCCACCAGCATCAGCGAAGGTCCATCTCTTCGGCGAACCCATAGCGAGGACTTTCTCTTTGGGCCGGTTGCGAAGTGGTCGAAGAGCAAGCGCAAGCGTGGGGAAGTCAATATTCGGATCGTCGACTTTGCGCATACGACAACTGGCAGGGACTGGGCCCCGCATCCTCCACCAGCCGGTTGTAAGGTTGTGCACCAGGTGTCGGGTTCGAAGGGGTACCAGTCAGAGGTGGACGAGGAGACAGGTATTATCTATGCACGCTTCCCGCCACACTACCCCGAGGAGCCCGATCGGGGGTTCTTGTTTGGTCTGAAGAACCTTGCGAGGGCACTTGAAAAGCTCTGGAACGAGGAGCGTATGCGGAGAATGAAACTGTCACGAGACGACCCTAGCGTGAACGCTCTCCCCCCTCTGCCAGCTGATGGCAAGGACGTGTTTGCGGAGATTTTTGGAAGCATCGCGTCTGACGATGACCCTGGCATGTTGTCCACCTGACGTGGGCGCTCTGCTTGTCATCCCATAAAACAAGCTTCTCAAGCTTTTGGCTGTACGCCGGCCGCAGGCTATTCCTTGTTGGTATTGTTTTGCTTTTTGCGCATTACACACGCTATCCTTTTTCCTTCATTAAAGCATTTCTGTATATCCGCTTCCGCGGGTCCTTGCCCTGTGTCATCGCATGCATATCTGGGCTGTGTCTATTTCTGTCCCCCTCGTCCTTAACCTGTTTTTCTTTAGTCTCCATTGTGCTGTCATTGTCATTTTTTGTCTTTCACGGTTTTATTTTTTCTGCCATTGCCACCTATCCATCTCACTAGACTTTTTTTTGCCTCTCTCGCACGCACATCTTGCAATCATCGTACATACTTCCATCACTGCACTTGTATGCACTTTTTGTGTCATATTTACCGCTCTCTCTAAGTGCACCAATGAAAACGTCGATATCTTCGAACAACCATTGACTTTTGCCTTTGACCGTGGCGTGGAATCCTCCGGAGGGTTGGCGCAGGAACAATGCCTGGATGCTGACATGTGTAGCAGCTGGAATGCACACTGGACTATAACAGACAGCCTCTCCAGCGATGCTGCAGTGAAAGCGCTCGAGAAGTCATGAATAGTCAAAAGCAGACTAACAGGCGTGGATCGGCCAATCTGGGATCCTATAATACATGCGATAGCATCGAGAAGACGAGAGACAGTACCTTGACGCTACCTGGATCGTTCCTGCGGCCCGTGCGGGCATGACAGTGTGGGAACAGAGAGAGAAAGCACGTCTATTGAGCAAGATTATACCACTGTAGCGTTAATCTCGGGGACAAATACTACGACTCGTCAGCATCCTGAACGTAGCGATCTCGGATGTCTTTCCATTGCCGCTGTTGCAAAAGAAAACAGAAGGTATGTGAGCGATTTGGCGGTAAGAGAACTAACAGGTGCTTTGGCTGACTTACACCTTTGTTCCAGTGGTCCCAGAATTTCGTCACGCCAACATCGAAGCCGATGTTGAATGCGAAAGCTCCAGCGAAGATGGTGGAAACAAATACGCCTGACAAGGAAATAACGTTCAGAATGCAGTCACCATATTCTGGGCATAATCTCCGAACGCACTATTGCGCCTGACTATCGTGTTGTAGAATGCATCCGTGAACTGGATGGTGGAACCGTTCAGAACGTGATAAAGAGAACGACCAGGAAAGATGCTCACCGCCATAGTTTATGTTTTGGTTGTAGAGACCGAAGTGAATGAGTCTTTTTCCGGTGGTGTCCGAAGGCAGGACCTCGTTTCTCACGCTGTGAGAAACAACACGTTCTTAATCATGTCCTTCGCCAACGCCCTCCCTGCGGTGTCTCTGCGACCGTCTGTGCTACGGGCCGCGCAACTATGCCTGCACCAATCAAGAAACGTCCATGCAACAACCTCCAGAGCCTCGACCCTCTCTATCGACTTGTTTGCCGACATGGGAATGGACAAACCGCGTCCAGTCGCGCCAGAACTCCCTCCAAGGGGCCCAATCGAATGGACCGAGAACCCAGTAGCCCCAAGTTCCAGGCCACTTCCCAGAAAAGATGGCATCCATCCTCCAAAGTACCATTTTCATGCCCATTTCAGCCCCAATAACACCAAGATTTTCCTCGCTGATGACAATTTTCGCCCTGTGCCAAAGGGAAGTTGGTCTGGAGGGAGTTGTGGATTCAAAGGTGTCAACCGGAGCATGCAGGAAGCCGGATACCGATGCGCGGTGAACGCGTTCGCGAGGATAAGCGAAATAGTACAGGAGAGGGGCCCTATAAGTCTTGCCATCCATCTTCGGGGATTTGGGAAGGGGAGACAGGCAGTCGAGCAGATATTCCTGACGAGCGAGGGGGACAAGGTTCGACCGTTAGTTGTGGAGGTGGAAGACAGAACGCATATAAAGATTGGTGGTACGAGAGCTAAAAAGGCGAGACGTCTATAGTATTGCTGGTAAGTTAGTGCTGCATGGTGGCCCCTTCGTTGTGATTCTCATGTATGTATGACCAGGCTTTCTCGTGTCGATTCGCTATCTTCGCCTAATGTCAAGAAGCCAGTCATCGTATACGTTTCAAACTATCTGATACATTCAGCTTGCGAGGACTACATAAGTCCCCTGGTTGTCTAAGCATCTATGATGGTAGTGACGATATTTGGCATGTGTGCCGGAGAAACGAATCCCAATTCGTGTCAGTTACTGCAGAAGAATGAATGTGAAGTGTATGTCTGGTATGCTGGCCTCGCCATTGATGTCAGCGCGACCTTCTTGTCCATTTCTATGTCTTCTATGAGTGCCTCTGGTTCCACATGTGAGTGGTGTCTCGATGCAGGTAGTAATGCATGCTTCCACGTACCACGCGACGTGTAGTCCAACTGGGGACGAACGTAGCCCAGTACGAGCACCTTCATATGGTGCCCGTAAAAATCGTCCGGAAATTCGTGCATGATATGTACTTCCTGAGAACAGGGGATGAGAGGGACTCCGTCATTTATCGTGCACCAAATCATACCGCCGACATGCGCTCATTCTTGTAAAATGGATTCCACCCTAGGCTCATGGCCATCGGCCACACTTGATGGTCTTCAGGCCGCAGCTTCGATTCATCCTCCTGGCTAGGCAGTACTTGTGCATACCCGTAGTATACCCCGGGCTCGACCTTATCTGCCATGTCTGGGAGGGACTCGTCAGGTAGATTGGCTGAAAGTTACCTTTAGCGCCGCACTCGAGTGATGGCCCTGCGCTTACCAGTAGGACACCCAAGATCCTTACTCCCTCGACCGTAACCACGTTGGACGGTGCCCTCCAGAAGTATTGGATATGGGGGTTCTGGGATATCGGGTCCTACGATAGTTGGCCTAGTCTGACGAAACGCCTCGGTCTGGAATGGTGCTGGTGCATTGGGGGAATCCTTTTGTGCCATGGTCATCATCGACCAAAAGTCGGAAAGGGTCTGGACAATCTTGCCGAACCCTTCAGAGTACCAAGTGTGGTCTTTCATCTAGATTGAAATAACAATACAGAGGGGAGGGGAATTACAATATTTACGGCGACCAGTCGCAGTAATGAGCTTTATCAAGGAAGCTCTACGTATGCTGACTCAATCTGTCAGCCATGTCATCAACTACGATGTCGGGTCCATTTCCAGGCTACCCAGCGTTTGCGTACCAAGCGTACGCTCCCTACGTCACTGCGGCCGGCCAACCGGTCGCTGTTCCCTTCCCCACACAGTTCCCCATTCCAGGATATCCAATTATTTATGGCCTCCCGCCACCGAAAGCCCCAAGCACGAGCATAACGAACCAACTCCCAGTCGCTCCAGACATCCCCGGCATTTCGCAAGAGATAGCCTCCGATCAGATGCAGAAGTTGATTGTATCCCACTTGAAGCAGACCCAGTTCGAGGCGATCGAGCCGCGAGCACTCCAACGCTTGGAACTCGAGGTCGTAGCATGTAAAGGTCCATATCGAGGTATTGAGAAGAAACTCATCTCTCTTTTTATCTTGTTTTCTCAGTCATACAAAGATTATTCGAGCGCGCACATGAATACGCCAATCTTGCGAACCGAGCGACTCCAATAGCCAAAGATGTGCTTATGGCGTGCTACGAACGGGGTGTCACAGTTAACGATTTGCGGGCCATCACGGCGAAACATAAGTCGATCGGTACGTATAGCAGTGACTGAATTATTGTGTCAGAGGCCAAATCCGAGCATAGATTCGTCGATACAAACGTTGTTTGAAAGTCCACCCCCGCGATCGCGTTCCCCTGAACTACTACCGTCAGATGATGAAAGTCCCACGCCGACTGTACCAGCGACGCTACGTCAGATTCCATCCAACTTCCCCCCTCTACCACCCAAGCATACATATCTCAAAACTCCTGTAAGAGATGTTCATCTACCCTGGCTCGTGTGTTGACGTCCCCAGGCATCGCCACCGAAAAAAGCGGCATTGCCATCCTTGGAGCGTAAACTGAAAACTGCATCCCTTGTGCAAGAATCCCTCAAGAACTTACTGACGGCTACGGAGGACAACTTCGGACAGGAAGACGGCGAGCTACTGGGTCACATCGTGAATTGGGAAGCATCGACGTATCCGCGGAAGCGCTGGAGGGTATCGGCAGCATAAATTTTACTTATCGATTCTCGCATGCATATTATGTACACCAGAAAGGGCTGGCCAACCTCGTGCACATCAAAACGTAAAAAAATCGGTGATCATCATTACAGTTGTAGCACAACGCACCTCCCAACTCCAACGAGTTTCCAGAGAAGCCCAGACTCGTGGCCTTGTGCAAATCCCGTTGGGATACATCTCACCCACCGATCTTGAGGTTCTGTTGCGTGCTTGCAGAACATTGTGAGTATTAGCGAGAGGAGTAAACTATGTAATAGACGTCCCTAAGCTTGAGCTTCTTTCTGTTGCGCCAACATCCATGGGCGCAGCCGAGGTTCGGCCAGATGCGTTTCCTCGAGAATCAGTGGGTGTCGACATCCCACTGCCGCTGGCGGAGGTAGGGCCAAACGTGATGAAGAGTTGGCCATCCATGCCAGCCTGTTTTGGACGAGTGAACTTCCGCCTTTTCCGCGGACCTTCCTCCAGGTTACCATTATTAGCAGCGCCTGTCTGCTTTTGCTTCCTCTTCCCCTTTTTCGAAGACGCCGATATCGATGAGCCAGGTGTTGATAATCGGTCTGGGGTGTTGGATCCGGATCCGGATGGCATGAGAGGTTTTGCGGAGTTCGACCGTCGATGGGGATCAAACAACGCCGGGTTGGAACTCACGACTGGTTCCAAGAAGAGTAGTGGAGTGCCTTCAGCTCGAACATAATGTTCCGGCAGAAGCAGGGCATTCGGAAGCAAAACACCAGGAGATTCCGAGGGACATTCAGATGGCGTCGTCGCGCCCGTACCTGACCATTCTGTGCTTGGTGTAGCTGCAGAATCAACAGAAGGCTGGCGGACTACGCTGAACGTCGCGGAAGAGCGTTTCGGACCTCTTTGTAGCATCATAAATCGATTCCGACACTGCAAAGGAACATAAACATCAGTGTAATTATGGGTGATGTATCGGGAATGACTTCACCATAGCATCTGTTCGACTGGTCCCAAGTAGCTCACTAATCTCCTTCCAAGTTGCATCCCTATTCCCATCTACCGCATCAAGCAACGCCTTGTCTTCATCTGGGCTCCACAGAGTCTTGTTGATCGTGGGATTGAGCTGGTCATTCCATCGATCCCGGCATTGGTCATTGGTTCGGCCTGGCATAGCTGCTGCTACATCAACCCATGATTGGCCATGCGCCGCAACAGCAGTCCTAAGACGTGCATCTTCTTCAGGGGTCCAGTTGATACGCTTCACAGAAGGGTCTAACGTGCGTTGATATCTATTACTACATTGTGTTGGGGTCGCGTCTTCCGAAACGTAACGAGCAACTGTGAGACAAAGTGAGAACAGATTGCAAGAAATAAATTGGTGACTTACCCAGTGACCAATTATGCCCATACATGTGAATCGCTTTCAGTAGTCGTGCATCAGATGTTGCTGTCCACGTGTGGGCTTTTCGTGTTAGTCCTCGGCGCATACAGTCCAACGGTGTTCTGTTGGTCTGGCACAATTTCAGACTCAGAGCCAACGATGCTGATAAGCACCTACCCCCAGTTTTTGGGCTATGTCCGCCCAATCCAGTTGACTTCCTTTACACTCGCTGATCAGGGTCCTTAGCTTGGCCAACTCTTCCTCGTTCCAAGCCTCGTGGTTGAAATCTGGATGGCGATCTCCAAGCCATCGGATCTCACACTCTCGTCCTGTACGAGTGGTCATCGACACCCTGGAAACCTAAACAAGTGAGGGTGGCTGAAAGGCGTGTTTGACTAACTCGGGCCTACCTTTTCTGCAATTCGATCCCAATCCAATCCATCTGTGTTACGTTCCAGGCTTTTGGGAGACTGTTGGTTGATATCGGCAAATGCTGGGAGATCCCTGTCACAATCATCATCAGCTGACTGGTAGTCAATAGCCACCAGAAAACGCACTGTATCTGCGCATCAAACACCATTTTACGGTAATTTTCGGATCGCACTGCCTCGGCCAGGGCTTCTAACTCTCGGGATTTCACTGAATAAGGTCAGTTAGCTGGGTCGTGTGATCGATAGATGGACGAAGTTACTGGGATGAATGTCTGTTACACTTTTGTACCGACTTCGCCGTAGTGCGTCTTCGTAGAATGGAGAATCCTGAAGTGGTCGTCAAATCATGGTAAAGCGAAATGTCAGAATTTCGACATACGGGGGACAACAAATCTGTGGACGATATCAAGCCCATCGCTCGGACTGCACCTGGTACAAAGATGAAGCCTGGGACTTCAAGCTCAGGTTCCTCTTCCGGCTCCGCGTCGGCAGAATCCTACGATAATTACGATCCCAATTGAAAATAATATGAGGAAAGAAAACGCACGATCAGCTTTTCGACAGTCTTTAACTCAGCCTCGAGTTTTGCGATATAAGCGTTCAGGGCCTGCTGGTGTTCCTTGTTGGCTTGGAGAGATTTCTGGACCAACTCGTGGACGTGGTTCGTGGTGTGCGGTTCCACCATGAAGACCTTCACAGGGACTTCTGGACTGCACAAAAAATGCGATAGAATGAACGAGGTGCACACATGTAGTGGTAATGGCTGCGATGAAAAATGTCACTGTCAGCACCCCGCGCGACTTGAAGTTGCAAACAGCAACAACAGCTTTGAGTCATTCACAAACACCACCATGGCCAAAGGCGCTGCCAAACGCATCGGTATGCAGGCGTCGTCCCTTGTACAGACGGTGATCGGACAATAATCTGATTCACAGCTAGTCAGAATGAACAAAGCATCAGAACCCTCCGTCTAGGGATGGTCGTGCCGACGGTTTTGTCGCTTCTCTTTCGTCTGCTATTTAGACGGAATTCATTGCCACCCTCGAAAGGCGCTCTGGTCATCTACGTGCTGACATATTTGCCGGCGCTCTTCCTTTCTCGATACCTAGAGAAGATAGGGACGGCACGCCGAGACCCTACAACAGGGGCCCTCATCTCGTCCGGCGAGGATCTCAGCCAACCTGGCGTCACCGAATGGTGCTTTGACATTCTATATGTCACATGTGCGTCTGCGTATGACTCCATCATATGTAGGCTCTCTCTGACTCGTACACAAGGGGCATGCCAGATTGGCAGTGGGGTATTTGGAGAGTGGTTTTGGTATTTATATCTTGTGGTGAGCGTTTACAGTAAACCCAATTCCAATCATAGCATCAATCGACGTTATTGGCAGATACCACTGTATGCCATCTTCAAACTTTGGTCCAACTTCATTGGGCCAATGATATGGCGGCCCTCTGCCAGCCCGTCAAAAGACGGCGAAAAGGGACCGGAGGCCCTTAGCAAGCGACAAGAAAAGCTCCGCAAAAGGAGTGAAAGGGGAGATGCGCGAGTCCGTGCTGTCCGCAAGTAGTGATATGACCGACCAATTGCGATTCTGCGACTATCCGAGCTTGGTAGTGTCTCATTCCCAGGTACCCCAAGTAACATTGGTCTGTCAATTATAGATCCTGTTCATCGCCTACCAATCAGCGTTTCTGGGAGGTTTGGCGGGATTTCTGTTGCTTGGTATGTCCATGAGAGTATCTAGGGACATCAAGTCTCGACTGGGCTTAACCTGGACAACATAGGTCCCATGCCATTTGGATAGTTCCGGCGTTGGGCTCCTGAATCACGAGATTCAATGAAACTGAGATCATTTCAGTGTGATGTATGAGCAGCGTGTGTTCATGATGCAGCGGCTGGCTGGGCGCAATGTTGGCTGCTATGTACTAGATCTTGTTCCATGGAAGAACCACGTGACTGACGCGTCTACACCCCTGAGTTCTACGATGCCAACTACCCCGCAGAAGCTTGTGCAGGAAGGGCCAGTTTGGATGGAACCTAACGCCAATTCTCACTCTTTTGGTGATCCCCATGAAAACAGCGCGTTCCATTCGCCTTCCCCGCACATTGAACGGCAAGAAGTTGCATTCTCTCAATTTGTACGTGACACAATTTCTACATAGTACGCATATATTTTATGTTCAGGTCGATGAGCCTTTGATCAGGCAGAATGATCCCAAGCATATTGACACTGATGAATGGACACGCAGCACATCCCTGCCTGCTTCAATTACTGCTGGGACTACGAGCGGACAGCTTGCAGGACCACTCGAGAGCAGTAGTACTCAGACCTCGGAATCGTTGCCCATGGATAAAGTCAGGCAATGTACCGTAGATATACCCGCCGCAACTGCTCGAGAAGGAGGGACTGTCCATGTCAATGAACGCATACAGGGTGCGCAGGATCCCTCTGTGAGTGCCAGTACCATTGTCATGTCATACGTAGTGATTTGTGTAGGAGACGATTGAAACCGGCGAATCACAATCTGTGACCGCGTCGCCACATGCCAACGTCAATAGGGATAGCCAGACTGAGCAAAGTCACCGTGCTCTTCAGGATGATGTTCTCGACATTGTTGATGTCAATCTTCGTGGTTCTTCTCTACCTCCGAGCTCGAGCCCACCTCAGATATTCTCGTCTTCACCATTCGCATCTTCTCAGTCATCGCTTGTACATTTTCCTGAGAAGATCTGGGACAATGAAAAGGTAAGATGATCTTCTTCCGCGGGCATCATACTACACAACGCTTTAGGACGCTGAGACAGAGGAAAGCATCATCCAGACGAGCCCATATACCATGGAACTTGCACCTCTATCTCAGCCAAGACCCACCGCCTCCCCCGATTACAATGACGATCGTACGACGGGTGTTTTACAAGATGCCAAAGCCCGTACATCGAGGGTCTCCAGCGGCAGTAAAAGATCGCTCGAGGTCAGCGTAGTAGCATATACGCTGCGCAGCCCATATTTTACCACACTTGACAGGGTCATACCCTAGTGTCCGAGGAAATGACGGCTGTCACAAAGCGCGCGGTAGGTTTTCTTCACAGCATGAAGCATTGAAAGGTTGTTATGGGTATCGCAGAGGACGGACGGGGACTATATGCCTCCTGCTCCAAAGCGATCAACACAGGAGTCGCAGAAACAACAGTACAAAAAATTGATCACTCCGTTTCGGTCTCCCCTAACGCACAAAGGCGCAGAGCGGTGCAATACCGTCAACATAGCGTCGAGATTGAAGCCCGTGCAGAAGTCAGAAGAAGCTGTCGTCAGTTCAACCTGCAGAGAATATCCCCCAAGCCGGTCTCATGTTGGACAACAACCCGACCATCCGAAAGCTGGGATAAGGACCCCACGAGCCGCTGCACAGTTCAAGTCGCCTATACCCCACTCCAATGCTGCTGCAGTCAAAGATCGCGCTTCTATCCGCCTCACACCTACCGTACAAATGCTGGAACACAAACTGCAACTTCTACGGCGCGCTGTGAAGATGATGGAGGACAATGATGAAGAAGTCCTCGAACAGCTCGTGAAAAAGTGGACCGCGGCCGGACGAGAGGCCGCCTACGAGCTATGGGATCTCCTGAAGGATGTCTCCGAAATCCAAAGCAAGCCTTCGGACTTGTCAAACTTTTGGAATCGCAATATAACCGCTTTCAGCGATACCAACTGGGGATGGGATAAACCAGCGGATGAAGAGGAAGGTGGACAACACGACGGAGAGGAACTGTGCGTACAGGAGAACGATATGACGGTTTTCGAGGATGATGAGCCCCGAAACACGATGGGAACGATGCTTCGACAACTGCGAATTGACCCAGAAACTTTGGGTTGGGATGACGAGACAGAAACATTTTGTGATAGACTACAATAGACTCACGAAGCTTTGCTGGGCTGAATGGACTGTCACTGACCCTCGAGGATGATGACTGCCATTGGTATTTTACCATCTGCCCCTAAACAAATGACAAAAGAGATATACAAAAAGGTCATGCTCAGAGCAAGCTGAGGGCCGAAAAATTGGCTAATGCGACATTGGAGTGAGGGCAGCCCACGGAACGCCCTAGTAAAAGGCGAGGGCGTTGTCTGTTTGTGCTGCCCCCTGTCGCCAATAATCATTGATTACAAATCGTACACGGCAACACACTTTTGTATTTGCCTCAGTTTGCAGGTTGACGCTCCTTTCCCTTTTCAGGAAGGTATAGCAGCACCCTGCGCGGACTTGCTCGCCATGGCAGAAGACGACCAGCTTGCAGCCGTCGTATCTTCCGTGCTGCGCGATGTCTTCCACTCCTGTGCCTTCTCAGTTCCGACCAGTTCCCGGGACCTCCTCCTTCACCTTATTTCCACCAAGACCTCAACTGGGTCAATATCCCTGCGTTTAACGGACCTATGTCGGCTGGATGCCGTTCTGGAAAACTTGGCCAGCCAGTGGGAGCACGGAGCGATCACCATACGTCGTGATAATGATGTCCTGACGATCATGGATATCCAACTTGGGAATACTCGTGCTGATGCATCGAACCCACTCAAGCGGAAGCGCTCCGTGGACGAGGAGGCTGACTCGGCCGCCGGCGACGAGAACGACGATCGCTCGTCACGCAGCATAAGTCGGTCGCCTCCCCCTTCTAGAACACCGTTAGGGAGTCTCAGCAAGGAGCTGAAGGAAGTCTATACCCTCCTGCAGAGGAGCACAGCCAAGGGTCGTCTCTTGGCGGAACGCGTGCGTGTTTATTACCCTTCCCAACGATGTGGGTGTGACCGTACCTGTTGCATGGTAGTTTCGTTCGTTGCAGCCCACGTTCAACCCTATCTGTCCCCATGTCACCAAGGATGAATGCTCGAAAGCGCGCCGCGAAATGTTGGGTGCCAACAGGTCGACACAAGCTACTTCCCCTATTTGCGATCGGGTGCACTTTAGACCTCTTATTCGACTACACACAGATCCCACACTAGGGCATTGTTCCTATCTCAATACATGCTACTCGGAACCTACATATGCACAGTCACCCTCTATACCACCGTTCCCATCTGGAAGCGCGACTAGAACATCTCTACCGTCAGGTCTAGGAGCAGGAGGTAGAGGTAAAGAGAAAGCTCCGTGTCGCTATCTGCACTTTGAGGTCGACTGGGACGAGAGAGATCCTCCTGCAGTGAGTGACCATGGAAGGGAAGTGCAGAATGTGCGCAAACCCTTCAAACTGGAAATCGGGGCAGGTCCGTCTGGCAAGGATGTATCGGTGGTAAGTGTCGCGTCTGCGAAGTCGGAGGTGCCTGGCTAACACCAAGTCATGTAGTTGCCGCCTCAGTGGATCAACTGTGATCTGCGACATTTCGACTATTCTGTACTCGGAAAATTTCACGTTATTATGGCCGATCCGCCATGGGATATCCATATGAGTGTATGTTCACATCTCTGACTTTTATCACGACTGAATCGCCTACTTCTTTCATGAAGTTACCTTATGGGACAATGACGGACGATGAAATGCGAGCTATGCCGATCCCTACTTTGCAGGATGAGGGACTTCTCTTTTTGTGGGTCACAGGGCGTGCCATGGAAGTTGGTCGAGAGTGTCTTCGCTTTTGGGGCTATACACGTGTCGACGAAGTCGTCTGGGTAAAGACCAATCAGGTGTGCATTTTCGTCGGGCGTGTGTATTTGTCATTAATGTTGGATGTAATGGTTAGCTCCAGCGTGTTATCCGTACGGGACGCACTGGTCACTGGCTCAACCACACCAAGGAACACATGCTTGTGGGAGTGAAAACCCACCTTGATCAAGCTGGGAACCTCAAGTTTCCCAGCTGGGTCAACCGTGGTCTCGATACCGATGTGATAGTGAGTGAAGTTCGCGAGACAAGTCGTAAGCCAGATGAAGTATATGGCCTTATCGAGCGGATGTGCCCTGGAGGGCGCAAGGTTGAAATTTTTGGACGTAAACACAATACAAGACCAGGGTGAGTACCGGATACATCGACGTTTTTCCACTTGTATTTGACCGGGATGCAGATGGCTCACCCTTGGAAACCAACTTGGCGCTGATCAGATCTTCGAGGAAGACCTGGCTACCCGGATACGAGTCCGTTACCCGGAAAGACCTATTGGAGGATCAACTACATGACCCTAAACGTACAGACATTTGTTATATGGACGCAGTCATCGGCATCGGCGCTGACATTGTATCCAATAGTCATACCTGTTGTATTCCTCTCATGGCACGGTACGCTTTAGTCGTGAACTTGTGGGTGACAAGTAGGGAGGCGAAGGATCTTCTGCTATTACTCAAGTCATAATATAATGGTATTTGCACGGCCAGGACATAAAATATATACACCTGTGTGATAAATATGTGTGGATGGTATTGTTGTCTATCCTGCGGATGTGTGGGCACTATACAAAAAACCAAACAACTCCAGATCCAAAAGGGAATTAGCTGTCATATCAATGTAGCAGAATGAAGGGGGTCCAGTGGTATGCAAAAACATTATCGTTGATTGTCAGCACGATTAAGCTCTTCAGTTAACAGATCGTTGACAGCCTTTGGGTTGTCCATATACACTAGAATACAGTTGTGGAACTCCGTTACTGGAAATGGGTAGAAAACGTACCATGATGTCCCGCACCGGGGATGACGAGCATTCGTCCGTTACGGTTACCAGCTTCACGAAGCTTCTCGAGGGACTGTAGTCCCCCAAGGGGGTCCATCCAATCGTGCTCCCCATCTGTACATGTAGCAGTCAGGGTCAGATCGAAAGATCATACCGGATATACGCACAGACAAATGTGATGGGTATCTTGAGGGCGGATATCCTATCCACTAGAGGCATGCGAGCGTGTGCAAAAGGTGCAAGAATGTGAGCTGGAGTGGGATAAATGAGATGGTGGACCATGCATGTCACAAGACAGGATCACGAACATATACAATATTCGCTGGATCCTTTCGCAAGGGTAATATTGAGGAGATATTCGTGCAAGTCGCGTACCTCATCCTCAGCGAGCGCAGGAAAACGGCGGCTAGAGTACTGGAAGCTTAGAGTCAGCGAGCAAACACAGGATGGCAATGAACAAGCTGTACTTTGCCGACCAGCATAGGCCCCCAGAAGAGTGTGGATCGCACCACCTGGAATGGACTCCATCCCTCTTCCCACAGATAGGTGATCAATTTCTCCACTCGACTTTCCTGTCTCTTAGTACTCTGTTCTTTCCGAATACGCCTGACTTGAGCACCACCAGCCGGTACTGCCGGATCACTGACAGAACTGGCGGCATCTCCCGTGTCAGTCCATTCTCTGGAAGGCGTGGTAAGGTTATTTGGATCATGCGGGACACCGGCGGGAGACAAGAGGATGAGTTTGTGCACACGTGTTGGATAGCGTAGCGCATATGCGACGCTGAAATAAGCCCCTAGGGAGTGACCGATCAAGGTCATCTTGTCCAGCCCCATCTTGTCCCTCCACTCTTCTAGTGAGTTGACAAAGAATGACTCTGCTTCGCGGACACGACCGGTTATATCGTCGCGTTTTGCTTTAACGTGGAAAGGGACACGCGCGGACCGACCCATACCAAGCCAGTCGAGGGCATAAATGTCCGTACCTCTGTGGCCAGCCCATGTAGCGAGCGAAGGATAATTAGGGAAAAAGAATCCTATGCCTGCACCATAGCCATGTAGGACAACTGCGGGAGGTGGTGCGGCCGGAGACGGTGACAAGGACTTTATGGACAGCGTATTAAGGTAGTGCTTTGGAGTTGCAAGGTCTACTCGTTCGGTGCGCGCAATGACAGGACTGTCGCCAGCAGAGGAAGTGGGCATCTTCTCGGGAACAAAGAAAGGCAGACGCCTGGATGATACGTTAGTCACGGGTGGGGACATGGGCCGTAGGTTCTTTACCTCAGGAGGCGTTCCTCCGCGGCGGCACTTTGCTTCTCGCCTGCATGCCACCTGTACATGATCAGCGCAGGCTCCACAGCGTTGAGAGGGCGACTTACCAGCTTTTGAGACTGGCGGTGAAGGTGACGGGGATATCTCTTGCGGGTGGAATGGAGGAGGACATTGGTGAGGAGGACGGTCGTGTGTGTATAAATATAGTAACCCATGCCGAGGATTGCGTGGGTGCCGTTTCAAAGTCCGCACTTGCTCTCTCAGCCACACCATGTACAACGGAATTGGGCTGACCACTCCTCGTGGGAGGTGCGTCTCTGGAACGCTCGGGTTGCGTGTATCTGACAAATTTTCATCAGTGGCACAAATGGCTATGTCCAGCGCAATCTTTCCGCACTGCGGGCACACCAAACACCGACCGACCGTGCAGGAGCTTGGGACATCGCCCCGCCAAAACACAGAGAGCCCGACCAAGCCATTCTCGAGCACGAGAAGAAACGAAAAGTGGAAGTTAAGTGTCTGGAGTTACAACTGCAGCTTGAGGAGGATGGGTGTGTACTTGCTCTGTTGTTCAACTGCCAGCTTATACTGACCTGGATTCAGATTGGATGATACAGAAATCGAGGTAAAAGTCCAGGAATTGCGAGAAAAGCTCAATGCGGATCTTGCATCGTTTTCAACGTCCGTGAAAAGTTTGAAGCCTTCTGACACTCATGCTATCGCTGCTGCGAAGAAGACCGAACTCGACAAAATGGCACGTGCACTTGGAACCAAGAGAGACTACGTCGAGGGAGATGCGTTTGACCGTGAGAAGCAAGAAGAAAACAAGTTGCGCCGTATGACGGAGCGCGAGGATCGCGAGAGGAAGAGAGTCGAGGACCGTGCTAGGATGCAAGAGCAGCGCGAAAAATGGCAGGCAGAGCAAAGGGAAAGGGAGAGGCGGAGAAGAAGAGAAGAGGACAGGATCAGAAGGGAGCAGCAGGAGAGAAACCGGGAGAGGCCACGAGAACGAGACAGGAGTCGGGACAGAGAGTATCGGGAAAGGGACAGGGATGACAGAGACTACCGGAGAAGAGATCGCATGCCGCCGCCGCCGCCTCCACCCCGTCGTCGTCATCGATCGCCTTCCAGTTCACCACCCCCTCCTCCACGGCGATCCCCTCTTCCTTCACCGCCTCACCGTCCCCTCGAACGATCCGAGTCGCCTGCCAGACGCCATCGTTCACGTTCTCCACCTGCGCATCACACTCGTAATCGATCCGATTCTCCACCGCCCCGCCGAGCCCGTGACCACTCCCGCGACTATGACAGTGATGATCGGGATGATGTGCGAGCTCGTGACCTTTCGCATTCTCCTAGACCGCCTAGCGACCTTGGCCGCTCTCGCTCACCGTCCACCGGTTCATCCATGTCGGTCAGCACAACTCGTAGTCGATCGGGAAGTCGCAGTGACTAAACTACGTTCTATTTCATTGACTACTAAAAGTTACATTGCACTTACTTGGTACATATGTACTGTATGATACGCTGTCAATCCGAGCTTTAGCGTGGGCCACGTTCCAAGGCTTGCGCGAATTCTTTCATTCGTGAGTGCTGTTGACTCGGTCAAGTTGAGTCAGTAAGTGAGAAATGCTCGTTGAAGCGAGTTGAGTCACGGGCCCATCAGTGAACATATAGACTCAGTATTAGTTCAGAATCCCCTGCCTCTCGAAATATGAGCCTCCGTTATCTCCAGCGATCGGTCGTGAAACTTGGAAACAGTGCGTGCACCAGGGGCACGAAGGGTCGCTTTGCGTCCAACGCTGCAGTAAAGGTGCGTACCAGTATGACACTCTAGTTGATTCATGCAGAATCTTTTTAGGCTGGCACGCTCCCAACTGAACCAAGCACCCGCTACTTGAAAGCTACTCACGATATTTCGCCTCCTTCTGCGTCATCCAAGACTGCCAGTGTACTAGCCCTAGGAGAGAAGTACCTCCTCGCTGTCTATGCTCGCCCCCCATTAGTGCTGTCCCATGGTGACGGGTGCTGGGTATGGGACACGGAAGGACGGAAATTCCTGGATTTCAGTGCAGGCATCGCTGTCAATGCCCTCGGTCATGCTGACCCGGGCGTTGCAGAGGTCAGTCGGTTCTAAACCACAGATACGGCGTAGCATTGATACCTCTGACGCAACAAGGTACTTCACAAGCAAGCGTCGACGCTCGTTCACATCTCAAATATCTATCACAACCAGTGGGCTCCAAAGCTTGCAGAGCTCCTTGTCACGCTTACCGCCTCAGAAGGCGGGCTCGGGTTCGCTGCTGGTTCATCCTCAGCCTCTTCCGGGGCCAAGGTGTTCTTTGCCAATTCCGGGACTGAGGCGAATGAAGGCGCACTCAAGATCGCTCGTAAAGTCGGAAAAGACCGGTGGCTTCAAGCTACGAGAGGGAAGCTTCACGATTCAGCATGTTCCAAGACAAGGATCGTCTGTTTCGAAAATTCATTCCATGGCCGCAGTATGGGCGCACTCAGCGTCACGTCCACAGAAAAATACCAGGCACCGTTCAGACCACTGATTCCAGACGTCGACGTTGGCAAAATCAATGACTTCCAGGGGCTGAAAAGCTTGATCACCGATGATACCTGTGCTGTTATTGTTGAACCAGTCCAAGGCGAAGGTGGAGTGACCACCGCGGATGAGGCGTGGCTGAAAGCACTACGGGAGCGCTGTAACGAAACAGGCGCGGTCTTGATCTATGATGAAATACAGGTTGGCGTATTGCCCCATTATCATGGATGGGAGATTAATGCCGTTGGCAGTGTGGAATTTACAGGACTGGAACATTGTGGGCACATTCCACTCTGACTGTGGACTGTCACCCAGACATTGTGACGATGGCCAAACCTCTGGCCAATGGATATCCCATCGGGGCAGTGATGCTGCGAGATACAATTGCACCTACAATGACGGCAGGTAAGGGGTTATTCGTGACAGGAAAATGGTCCTATATTTACATATCTCTGCTTCTCAAAGGTACTCATGGCACCACTTTCGGTGGATCACCTATGGCCTGTGCCGTCGGTCACCATGTGCTGAGTCGGCTTAGCTCACCATCTTTTGCTGCTCATATCAGCGACGTAAGCAAGTATCTGGACAGCCGGCTTAAGCTATTACCGGGATGGTTCCCGGCCATTCTTGATAGCGAGGTCCGAGGTCGGGGTCTTATCAGGGCCTTGGCCTTCAACGATGAGAAGCATCCGGCGCAAGTCATGCAATTGGCGCGGGAACGGGGCGTCTTCGTGCTGACTGCTGGGAAGGACGCACTCCGTCTTGTGCCCCCTCTCGTAGTGTCCAAGGATGAGGTGGAACTTGCCATGGATGTACTAGAAGGTTCTCTGGCATCTCTCTAGCGCTAGAAGCGCGAACCCAATCCACTTTCGGTACTAAAATCTGAGACTCCGGCCATGCATTATGCCATCAGTTGTCCATTAGCCATGTCTCATACCCGTGTCTAACCGTATATGTATATCTGTAGAGAATAGCTGTTTGCGGCCGAGTATCGCAATTAGCACGTGGTTTCACCGCAGCCAATCATAGCTCTTGCAATTCGACTTTTATTGCAGCAGTGACTCGAAAATATTTACTCGTCAATCCTTTCTCAGCATCGAACTCACATTGCTTGTGAGTTACTCGCCAAGGAACCATGAAACAAAGCTTCTAACCTGTTCCACCACCAGTTATAGACAGTTTGTAGAACTCACTTTTCCAAAGAGCCTAAAAGATGGAAAGACTTTCGGCCATATCTCGGTTCAAGAATCTCTGCCCGTTCTTGGGGAGGACGCAGACCTCTACCCTGCGCACTCTATGCACTTCTGCTTCTCCTAGATTCCCCTCTCTGTCTTGCCTTACCGAGAGCGCCACCAAGTGTCCTGTTATGGGGCCAGCCCTACAGATGCGCTCTACCCAGCTCGTTGCCGGGTACGCCAGCGTTGCTGGCCAAGAAGATGTCCAGAAAATTCACCACAGGAAGGGAATTTTCCCAGGTGACCGTGTCACCGATGCCGACATTGCCAAATGCCCGCATGCTTCTGCTGCCCGTGCCGCTGCACGTATGGCTGATGAGGTTGCAGCGGCGGCCAACGAAGGAACTTCTGCAAAGGAGAACAAGGCTGCGGCAGGGGGATGCCCATTTCATAAGACTGGCGCTACCACTGCTAAGCCTGTCGCTAAGCAGGACAAGGATTCTAAACCCAGCGTACTCAAGGCTCCCACCCCCGAAACATTTCGCTATGAGCAATTTTATGCGACAGAACTGGAGAAAAAGCATAAGGACCAGTCCTATCGTTATTTCAATAACATCAATAGACTTGCACCCAAGTTTCCCGTCGCTCATACGGCGAACGTCAAAGACGAGGTCGAGGTGTGGTGCGCCAACGACTACCTTGGAATGGGCAATAATCCAGTTGTCCTGGAGACCATGCAGTTCGTCCTCAGTGTAGCGCAACTTTGATCATACTCATTTTTATTTACAGTCGGACCTTAGACCGATATGGAGCGGGGGCAGGCGGTACCCGAAACATTGCCGGAAATAGTGCCTTGCACCTTAGTCTCGAGAAGGAGCTTGCTTCCCTCCACCGGAAGCCCGCCTCCCTTGTATTTTCATCCTGTTATGTAGCCAATGATGCCACTCTGTCGACTCTTGGCTCCAAAATACCTGGCCTTGTCTACTTTTCGGATGCATCCAATCATGCATCTATGATTCAAGGAATCCGTCACTCTGGCGCGAAAAAGGTCATTTTCAAGCACAACGACCTTGAGGACCTCGAGTCTAAATTAAAAATGTGGCCCCCCGAGACTCCCAAGATCATCGCATTTGAAAGCGTCTATTCTATGTGCGGCAGCATAGGGCCTATTAAGGAGATTTGCGACCTAGCTGACAAGTACGGTGCATTGACCTTCCTGGATGAAGTTCACGCCGTTGGGCTGTACGGCCCACGAGGTGCCGGAGTAGCCGAACATCTTGATTTTGAAGCCCATCACAAGGCTGGTCAGAACCCGGAGGCTATAAAGGGTAGTGTTATGGATCGTGTAGACATCATCACCGGTAAGTATAAAAAAAGGTGTAAAAGTTGTCCCGCTAATCCACCCTCAAAAGGCACTTTGGGCAAGGCGTATGGAACTGTTGGGGGCTATGTTGCTGGTTCCAAGGACTTCATCGATATGATTAGGTCTTACGCTCCCGGTTTTATCTTTACCACCTCCCTCCCACCTGCTACTGTTGCTGGCGCTCGCTCGTCCGTCATTTACCAGATGCATCACATGGGTGACCGTGCCCTGAAACAAGTCAACGTTCGGAATGTTAAAGAACGGCTCGCCGCCCTTGACATTCCCGTTGTTCCTGGTCCTTCTCATATCATTCCAGTTCTCGTCGGTGATGCTGGCTTAGCCAAGGCGGCTAGTGATAAACTCCTTTTGGAACACAGCATCTACGTTCAAGCTATCAATTATCCTACAGTGGCTGTTGGCGAGGAGCGCTTGAGGGTTACCGTTACGCCTCGTCACACATCTGAACAAATCGACGGACTCGTTAAAGCCCTTGATATAGTCTTCACTGATCTGAATATTAACCGGGTCAGAGACTGGGTCGAGCTAGGTGGACGCGCCAATGTCGGGGTTACTCAAGCTGCTACAGTCAAACCGATCTGGACCGACGCTCAGATTAACGTGGCGGGGAAGCAGAAGACACTGCGAAACGGACAAAGGGCGGTGATCAACGCTCAGGCAGTCCAGACTGTTCGCGATGAGTTCGAGGACCTGTTGGGACCTATTGAGATGACCGAGGTGGGAAAGAGGACGGAGGAGGCGTTGTTTACAGGCGCAATGGATTTGACAGCAGCCAGACTCAAGAGCATTTCTCGTCGCACCTATTCACCTGTTGCTCGTATTGAAGTTCCACGGGCTGTACAGGCTGCTGTTGCTGCTTAGAGTTAATTGCTTATCGTATGTGATTGGTCAGTTGGTAGTTTGTGGTATGGAATGTCAATCGATTGGGGCTGCGTTAGTTTGATTCTGTGAGAGCAGCGAGTAGCGAACGCGCTCGAGAGTCGATTGTGCTAATAGAGGATGAGCCTTGGATGGAATCAGCTTGACTTTCTGCGCCAGGCGCTGCTTCATCAGATGGTTTCATCTTCGACTTGCACGTCTCGGTCAGTGTCTGCAGTGCCTGGCATAAGATGTTTCAAAGGATGTAGTGCATAAACCCACTTGTCGAATCGCTCCCTTGAGGCCCATCAGATATTGTCTTACAAGCGGCGTGTATTTATCGGGAATCTGCAGGATGTCATGAGATGAATGGCACAAATGATTTGCGACGTAAACTCGCCGCCTGCTCGGACCATATATTTCGTATTAACCAGTTCTGTTTTGCTTTATTGAATTTCCACAGTGATGGGGAATAAAAGCGTTGATATGCGTAGGATAAAGCTGGTGACAATGCACAAGTCCGCGTAGCCCAATATGACAAGTATGCCTACCTTTGCAATTTTGTTCAGTCAGTGATGCATCACTCGAGGGGTCAAAAGAAAGAAAATCATTTTCGTCGCCATCCGAGGAAAACGTCCGCGGAGGGGCTTCTTCTGTATTATCGTGTGACCTCCGTTTCTTGTTTTTCCGTTTCTTGCTCTTTTCCTCGTGTGCTGCAGAGGGGACATCGACCACGGTGGACGGCGAAGTAGGATCGCGCTTCCGCTTCTTTCTTTTTTCCCCTCGGGCATCTAAATATCAGATTCTTTGTCTGTAGTAGGTACGTATGTAGAGTATTGCTTACCATCGTCGTCATTCCTCTCCTTTGGAGGGTCACTACCGTGGGCTGTGAGGACGTTACTATGTTGGGCCTCCCTCACTTGCACACTCTTTTTCGACTTCGAAGTGGTCTCATCCAGATCTCCGTGTTCGTTTGGATCTCCGTTGTATTTGCGAGGGCGCATAGTCTAGTAGTATTAGAGAAAAAGGGGGCGGTGAAGGCGAAGGCACGTGACCACTCATAGAATTTGGGTTCTGTGTTCCACCGTGTCGCACTCCTCTCAATTTCCATGGGCCTCACGTTCTCGTCGCTGTTCCAGTCACTGGGACAGCTAATGCGGTGGAGCAAAGACAAGGACATCCGCATTCTCATGCTGGGTCTTGATTCAGCCGGGAAGGTGCGCAGTCAGCACCACAGTGGTACGATCCCCGAGTTGACCACGATAACAGACGACTATCCTATACCGACTACAAGTGAGTGTGTCGTCTTCCCCTAGCTGTGTATGGCATTGACGCCCAATTAGATTGGGGAAGTAGTCTCGACGATACCCAGCAAGTCTGCTTCTACGCATGATGACATAACAAGCTGACGTTCACAAAATAGCCATCGGTTTCAATGTTGAGACTGTTCAGGTTGTCCCCCCTTCTCTAGATTCGCGGTAGATGTCTTGACTAACCCCTGCGCAGTACAAAAACATAAAGTTCCAAGTTTGGGATCTTGGAGGACAGTCGAGCATTCGGTACGTGTTATCGGTTACTCCACTGAATCGTTGTATCACACCGTTTCCCAAGGCCATATTGGCGGTGTTACTTCCCGAATACGTCGGCCATCATCTACGTCATAGATTCGTCTGATCACGCTCGATTGTCCACGTCACGGAGCGAGCTATTGACGATGCTATCAGAGGATGAGCTCTCTGGTGTCCCGCTTCTTGTTTTCTGCAACAAACAAGACGTCGAGGGTGCTCTAAAACCGGAAGAGATCAGCGACAGTCTTGGCCTTGCGGGTAAAGAAACGTCACGACAATGGAGTGTCCGTGGAAGTTGTGCCACGAAGGGCGAAGGGTTAGAGGAGGGCCTTGATTGGTATGTTTCCCATCAATTCTTGCATCTGTTTTGTAGGTATACTCATGATATATCTAGGTTGGTGAATGCCATCCAGAAGAAGTAGATGGACTACACGTCATATCCTTCGAGTTCTCTTGCATATCACTTGCCGGAATTATCTTGGTCGGGCCCTGGTAATTCATTATATAGCAAACGTTGACATTACATATCATCTAATATACTACTAGACTTGCTTTCCCTGAGGAACATGTGGAATTGAACTGCAGCACACACTGCGGGCTCACATGCATTGGTTGTCCTGTTCTCGACTGATTGTGGTTTGTGGTACCCACAGGCTCTCATCCGAGATAATTGGAGGTGTCATCTGGGGTATATACCACTTGACCACTCCCACTCCCATAGGTTGTCCTCCGGGTGTGCTATGCAATTTTGATACACGTCCAGGTCGGGTCGCCAGACACGAACAGTCCTGTCATCGGCACAAGAGGCGACCATGTCATTCGCCCAGTCGACAGCGCCGATCTCACCAGTCTGTCCCCGCAGCTCCGCAGAGGCGGTCAAAGACTCGGTGGGTCCTCTGGTACGAGGTGAGGCACTGAGGCGACCGGCATTACTGATGTCGTAGAGGAATAGACTGCCATTCTTGCCAGCACATCCGCTGGCAAGCCATCGCCCGCACGGTGAGCTCGCAAGATGGACATAGAAACTCGATAGCAGATTAGGGTGCGTGAATGAATCCACTGAGATCAGTGTTAAGGAATCGTAGGCGTGAATACGATTGTCAGCTCCAAGCGCGAAGAGAAGGCCTGCTGAAGGTCCAGAGCCCGCACATAGGGACATGAGACCACGCGGACGACGAGCACCGTGCAACACTGTTGGATCAACGGGGGATGTGCATGCGGGGGCCATTGGGACTGGCTTCTTCGTTCGCTTGCCAGCTGACTTAGCTTCGGGTTGACGGAGATCCCACATATTGAGTTGACTACATGATATGTCAACGCCACAATACGGTCATGGAACCCTGTGCTACCTACCCATCAAAGGATCCACTGCTCACAAGAGTGTGTGCATTGGTATATACCAGGCCAGTGACGCCTCGCGGTGAGGGCTGGACCTTTTTCCTCCCCCCTTTGCTCTTCTCTTGCCCATGGGCGGCATTGATGGCCACTACTGGATATGAAGTTGGAAAATCTTCCTCCGGAGCGGGACTTGTGCCGCTATTATTGGTGACCCGCAAATCCCACAAGTAGATATTACCATCTCGGCCGCCTGTGCTGAGAAGGTCAGGATGTGAAGGGTCCCAGGCGATGCACTTGACAGTGCTAGAGTGGCCACGAAGGACCTGTATGGTTTCTGTCGTTTCCACGGAGGTGATGTGGGCTGTTTTATCGCCTGATGCCGTAGCAAGGACGGAATCATCGGGTCCCCATTTAATATTGAAGATTCCATTGGAATGTGGCCGAAGCGTTTGCCGATACCCTATAAAAGGAGTCGGTCATTCGGACTGATGTGTATGGATGAGAGTAAATACCATGATCCCAGCCTTTTCGTCCTGAAGTTTTCAGAATGATCGCACTTCCTTCTTCGGTAGCGACCGCGAGATACGGGGTGCCGTTATGTTTTGCACCTAGAAGTGTACTGTAAGTTTGAATATCTTCAAGGAGACTTCGAGTCCCTACCATTTGAATATGCACATGCATAAGGAGGTGCCACGAAAGTGGTATCTGAGTAAGAGTGGCATGTATACACGTCGAATTTGTATGATGATACAAATGACTGCAGAACGCGACGAGAAGGGACTATAAAACGTGGTTTTAGGAACAATGCCCGAATGAAAGGGGACTTGGCGTACGAATAGTAGGTGCAGCCACAGTGGGTGGACGGAAGGATGCAGTTTTGAGCAGATTAAACATCGTATGACGACGTGTTCTGCTGTTGAGCACGTTGACTGGCTCCATTTCAATGTCACTATCGTCATCAGAGTCATTTTCAGCTTGGTTTACAATCTTGAGTCGTTTCGTTGGCGTCTCGTCTAGTTGAGAGATCTTGCGTTTGCACCCAACATCTTGTGGGGGTGTTGGCAGACAAATTCTGTTGTCTGGACAGACATTGGTCGCATTCGACAAGGGTTTCTGTGGAACGTAGGCCATAGTAGTGGAGATGAGTAGCGACACGACGAAAAGACGCGTCAATAATAAACGCGTTCGCGTCAGTCACGTGCAATTGATGAGATCAGCTGCCGAACAGCAAGTAAAAGCATGCACATTCCGAAGTCGGGTTGAGCACTGAATATTGCAACAGAATTAGCATGGCTTTCAGAGCACCGTTTCGTTCGCTGGCCACCAGTGCCAGACAAAGCCTTAAAATTGGCATGATTCCTGCGGACGGCATTGGTCGTGAAGTACTGCCGGTATGTCTCCACCACTTTCATCTGATGTACTCTCAATACATGCCAGGGAGCAAAAGCAGCCCTCCAGGCACTGGGGACTTCTATTCCCAAGGTCGAGTTCATTGACCTACTCGCTGGTTTCGAGCACTTCACGAAGACGGGCACCGCTTTGCCGGAAGAAACTGTCGAGGCATTGCAAAAAGAATGCGATTGTGCCATGTTCGGTGCGGTCAGGTAAGGGATGCTGATGCGAAACCTTGCTGGTGGATTCATTGTCATCGCCATTTAGTTCGCCGTCGCGCAAAGTGGCTGGCTATTCGTCGCCGATCGTCGCATTGAGGAAGAAAATGGACTTGTATGCCAATATCCGACCAGTCTCCTCTGTACGTAGCCTCATTCAAGGAGGAGTTGACACAGCCCAAGTCTTTTTCAACAGGTCGCCCCGAGTCCGGGAGAACAGCCAGACGTAGATTTGGTGGTGGTTCGCGAGAACACTGAATGCCTCGTAAGCCCGAGGATCCCACTGAGAAGGGTAGCAGCAGGCTGATACACTTTGTAGTACGTCAAAGATGAAAAACAGACTGTTGGTCCGCATGGCAAGGAAGCCCGTGCTACTCGACTTATCACCGAACGGGCGTCACGCCGAATTGGAGAAATGGCATTCAAGATTGCACTGAATCGGCCTCGCAAGGTATGTCCGCGGAGGTTCCGGTCTTGTTTTATTCACCCGACACCATGCAAAGCATGTTACTATTATCCACAAATCCAATGTCCTTTCGATCACAGACGGTCTTTTCCGTGAAACCGTGCGTGCTGTCCCGGGCTTATCTGGCGTGAATGGGCAATACGATAGCATCACTATTGCGGAACAACTCGTAGACAGCGCTGTGTACAGGTCGGGTTTTAATGGTGTTGATTTACGCGACATGTTCTGACGTGGTTTCAGATTATTCCGAGAACCGCAGTAAGTCCCTCAGTACGATTCCTTGGTGCTGATACAACGGTGCACGACAGCATCTACGATGTCATGGTTGCACCAAATCTCTACGGTGATATCCTTTCGTGAGTTATCTGATGCGATAAGGTTCGACTTGCTGAGGCCACATTGCAGGGATGCGGCAGCGGCTCTGGTCGGATCTCTGGGACTCGTGCCATCAGTGAACGCAGGTGACACGTTTGTAATGGGCGAACCGTGGGTCGGACCTGCAGTGGATGTGGGCATGGGCTGAATTTAAATTGCAGTGTCCACGGATCTGCGCCAGACATTGCTGGCCAGAACATTGCAAATCCGCTTGCGGCCATCCGCTCAGCAGCGCTAATGCTGCGCCACCTTGGGTACGGCGAGGGGGCAGGCCGGATTGAGCGGGCGGTCGACGGGGTGATCAGGGAGGGCAGGTGTGTGACGCCCGACCTCGGGGGGACGAGCAGGACGACGGAGGTGGTGGAGGAAGTGGTGAAGCGTATATAATGGTGTATGTATTCCCACATGACCTGTACCTGAGCTGGCCCGGGGGTACATAACGTGTTGGCTGGCTCGTGCGTTCTCTCGTCGAGGCCACCGCGCGTTTTTCATTTTGCTCGCGTGCTGCGTGCGTCATCTTCCACGAGGATAGCAGTATTCGATCTCTGGCTACATTCGACGGTGCAGATGGGCAAGAACACTAATAAGAAGGGGAAGCAGAAGGAGGCCTCTGCGATCGGAGGTCCTGCTCCCCCACCCCCACGGGCGCCTCCCCAACCCCACCCCGACGGGGCTGCCTCCATCACAAAGGTGCCCTCGCCGCCCGCCGCGAAACACATTCGACACCTACCGATCACCATCGACACCATTGAGGAGGAAGACGCCCACGCGGGCCCCTCGGGTAGGCCTGTCCTGACCACCGTGCTCGAGTTGGTCTGATCACATCTTAGGGGCCTCGATATATGGAGAGAACAGTTGGGAAGACCTGGGCCAGCGGGGAGACGTGACGGACGCTGGAGACTGGGCACCCGCACCCGGAAATGGCAACGACTGGGGACCAAACGACGTCGGCTGGGAAACAAATCCTCTTCCACAGATACAAGAACTACCGTCATCCCCACCGCCGCTACCACCACCACCACCACCACCACCACCGCCGGCCCCGCCACTAGTTCAGTCTCAGCAACAGAAGAATCCGGGCGGAAACAGTTGGGCGCAGGTCAAGCAGCAACAGCAGCAGCGCGCGCAGCCGCAACAACACCAACACCAACCGCAGCGTCGACAGAATGCTATCACGCCAGCAATGGGTCGACCTGCCTGGAATCACCAAGACGGCATGAACAAAACAGGTTGGAACACTTCCAAGAACCACCATACGAAAGACGGCTGGAACAATTGGGCAGCAGAAAGTGGTTTGGCGGCCCAGACGGATTGGCAAGATCAGGAGGACGATTTCGACGAAGACGGTTGGAACGATGCAACCCCCAATAGCTGGGCTCAACAGGGCTCCGGGTGGGGTCATGCTGCATCAGTGCAGTCCGCTCAAAATCACGCAACGCCGCGTCACCATCAAGGTGGCTGGCAGAATTGGGGTGCAGAAGCGCAAAGGTTACCCAAGGTGACTTTTGATCCCGCTATCCCTCCTTCCCCTAGTACAGCTGGGAACAGGCTTGCCCTCTCCCAACCTCAGCAGTCCCAGATTCTGAATTCATTGCTCAATCGATCGCAACAGAATCATCAACCACTCCCAAACCCTCCAAACCAAGGAGGAATATATCCCCCCGCTGCCACCCCGGGCTGGAACCAGGTCCCGCAAAAGCGGCCCCCACAGAATGTCCAGCAACACGTCCAGCAACATTTCCCTGAACATGTCCAGCAACAAGCCTTCTATCATGACCCACAACAACCCATTCACGGCGCACAACAATCCTTCCATCACGGCGCACAACACGGCCATCACAACGGAAATAATAATAATAATAATAAGCAGCAGTCCAAGAAACAGAAGAAACACCAACAGGACCCCAACGACGTCTGGGGGCTTGGTGAAGGTTGGAGTGACCTGCACGAAGACGAGAATGGCGCCATGCATGATGCATGGGCTCAGAAGCCGCAATTTCCTCTACCCAGCAACGGTATCAGTGGAGTTCCTACTCCGGCGCTCGCTCCCGTTGACCCTTTCAGCATTCACGCTTCCCCAAAAAACAAACTTGGGCTTTCGGTATATACCAACGACGCACAAATGTCGAAGACGCTCTCATATGCGTATCAAGGCTCCGGATCATCTCCTGGCGGTGGCACAGGTCGTATGGCAATGAAAATGCTCGCCGATGTGCACTTCATAGAATCTCAGGGCAATGCTCTCAACAGCGCTCGGAATGCATTTTACAATACGTCACGCAAGGCAAGCGACCGCTTCCATTGGTTATTCCCAGCAGAAAAAGATGATCGCGTTGCCAATCTCATGGATTGGATTGACACGTTAACCTTTGCCATTGCATCGTTTGGAGTGAGTGTAGTCGTTTTATCCCAACAGATGGTCTCATCTCTTGCGTAGCTGCAGAAGTTCCTTCATACGCGGGAACGCGGGGCGTTGGTAATCAACGCCGACTATGCTCCCCCACAAGCGCCTGATGATTACGCCTTGGACTGGATGACCTGGGATCAGATCCAACCCACCATGGATCGCACTTTGCAAGTGTCCGTCGGATATTACAACCCCACCACTCACGTCATTGTCATCGTCTATCTTCCGTCACCATCCGGGAATAGCGTGGCCATTTGGAGACGCAAGCTTGCTATACCGGACAATATTCGGCTATCGCATCAAGCACAGATGACGCAGGTCATGTCTTCCCTGCACAAACCATACATCGTACACGTGGAAGAGTACGTGTATCCGTTAATATTGCGTTTCGGTTGTCGGTGCTTATGGCTGTGCAGGCTACCATCATTGAAGACTGAGGATAAACCATCCCAGAAGAAGAAGAAAAAGCGGAAATGGTACAAGTTATGGCTATCAACATGAGTTTTGCTTTGCTTTCTGTATATGTACGAGTATCGCTTTCTTTGTTTTGACGGTTGTGCCATGATCATGTCTTGCTACTCATGAGGTTTTATATTCGGCCAGTCTATGCGCCTCTTGTTTCGTTGGTTTTACTAGGGACATGGATGTATATACCCTAGGCTACTATATGACATACATTGGAGTACAGTATGCGGCACTAACCCGCTCAAGGGTGCATGACCTATTATTTCTTCAGAGTAACTTACATCCCAATCCGACTGGCGAAACGCTCTTACTGCCGTAGTTCTGCGGTCTGAATGCATGCACATGCACACTTACTAGTATCTAGTTTCTGAGGACCGCGCAGGGAGGATATTGTCCGAGTTGAAAAAGGAGCGTGAGGCGTGTTCTCAAGGATACTATAAAGATTGGCCCTCTCACAGTTCACGGTATCGATAGACACAGCGCTGTGTAGATGACCCAGTTGGTGGGAGAGGACGTCCGTTTATCGTCACATGCATCAGAAACGTTGCGAGGACAACAAAGCTTCTTGTAGGCAAACGGAAGAATAAGACTCAATTAGGCTCCGTGTCGGTGTACCTGGTAGGCGCTTAGGTAATCGGGCGCATTCGCCTCGTTGAGGTCTGCAGGAGGTCGAAACGACTCCGCATCAGCGACTACATACATAGCATCCCAGGAAATGCTACATTCCTCTGGCTAATCTCCTCGTCTACATATCCTCTCCTTCCGCTCCCTACTACACCAAAAAGCATGTCTCCCGAGGCAGCACTCACTCCGGTTACCCTGGAACCGACACCCAATACTGCGTCTGGCACGCCCCCTCCTGTCGTCTCTCACCAGGCCTTTATTGGCTCTGAGGACAAAGACGCCCACTCGGATCAGATTTGCAACCCTAACGACTCAGAGGAAGAGACCTTGGAGTCCCACGAAGTGATCGAGCTTCAAGCATTCAGCGAAAGGAAAGCGTGGATAGAAGAGAAAATCAAAGTGAGCACCCGCGTGGTGATCTATGCATACAGGATGATGACCCATTGCCCTAGTTCTTGGAGAGTCTTCCGCCCATCGAGGTCTTTGTCGGAGTTGACTCTCTACGTCACTCGGCCGAGCCTATCCCCGGCTTACCCACCCGCGAGCAACTACAAGAATGGCTCGCAGAACACGACAGAATCGAGAAAGAGACAGAAATATTCGATTCTGGCGAGCTCAAGAAACTCAGAAAGTTCACCAAGGGTACGGCTCAACGTTGCCTCCGCTACCTCCCCCCTCGCTGACTTGCGCCGCACAGCCGCCACTCAACGCCACCTCTCCCCAGAAGACACCGATCTTATCGAACTCACTCTCACTACCATTTATGAACTGGATAAGCTACTCCACCTCTTGCGTGACCGCTCCGAGAACCTTGACCTCCTCGGTGTCCGGCTGACTTGGGAAGAACACAGGACTGCAGCATGGTCAGACCTCGATAAACTCCTGGCAGATATTGGGTCGTTCCTTGTCACCCGCGCCCGGTGGACGCCTTCAATATACGAGGTCATGTCAAAACACGAGGAGAAACCTTCCGCACGGCGTGGCTCTGTCGCTTCCATGGCATCAGATACCTCTGTAACCACCGGTCCTGGTTTCTCTCGTTCTGCACGCTTCAGACTTGCAGAACTACTATCACGCGATGCAGCCCAGATCGCTGGCAAGATATCCTCCCTCAGATACGGTAAAATAGCTGCAGCTGGGAAGGCGTTGGACAAGCTCATCGACAACAGTCGCAAACCTGTACCAGAAGAGCTCCTCGACGAACAGGACAAACTCGAGGAGAGGGGCATCAATGACATGGAAGACGTAGGCAAATTTGTCTTGAACGTCGTCACCCAATGGCGAAAGTAATGGTCGTGTCCTACTTGCAAACTCAACCAAGGCTGACCATATGTCACAGGGCCGATGAGCTCTACGTGGAAACCCTGAAGGATCGAAATGCGGCTCAGAATCTCTTGGAGGAAATTGAGACGGCCAAACTGTACCACCCCACACCTCGCCAAAGCAGTAATTTTACCTCTCGCGCTGATACTCTCATCAAGCGACTCGCTCTGCGTGGGAATCCCTTCTCTGACGTGAACTTATTTCCCTGCCCGGCACACTCGCTCTTCTCTGAACAGACGTCTTTCAACGAAAGCCTTGTTCGTACCCTGTCGTCAGAGCTATCCAGTACCGGAGAACTTGTCTCCAAGATCGACCTGCTGGCGAAAGAGTATCGTGCGGGGTATGAAGCAGTCAAAGAGGTTGATACGCTCTCTCAAAGCTTAGGCGAATCACTGTTGCACTCTCGCTCGATCACCGAAAGGCTTTTGAATGGTGTTGTGGCTTCTGATGGCGACGGTTCTCCGCCGGACTTATCTTCTGAACATTGCTTGGATCCAACTGCACATGCTGCCTTCCTTACACTCCTGCCTTCAATACTGCAAGAGTCCGACCAAGTTCATGCTACACTCACTAAACTCATGGGTGCCTATCAGTTGGCCCTTCATAATGTGGATCGCCCTGGCATCGATCCTACATTCAAGCAAAATGCAGCAGCTCGATTTGATGCACTTCTCTCTGTGCGTGATGAAACGCTCAACATCGTCGATGATACCAATGCCCGTGTCGGCCGCCTTCGGGTCGTGCGAAGAGTATGGTCAATGATGGATGGTGTCAAGAAAGGTCTGCGGAGCATGCAATCCGATATCGCTGAAATACTGGTCAAGGAGCGTTGGATGCAACGAGTGGACATCACCGAGCCCCTGACACCACAATCACCTGATGTCGAGCTCCCTGCTTCTGCCTGTTCAATATCCCAATTAGATATTCTTCCCCAGCTCGATTCAATGCGGTACACCCTCTCACATGACATCGCAACTCCATTGGCTTCACTGTCTGGATCGTTAGAGCAGCCCCTAGATGATTTCTTTGCTCGCGCTTCCGCTGATCTGTTGAAACGATTGGACAACATTAAGGAGATAGTGGCACTGGTGGAGGCTGTCCAGTCTCAGTCTTCGGTCATGGCTTCTATTCAAGATGACGTTCATGATTTGCAGTTGAAGGTAGAGGATCTACGGATTCGTTTTGACGTTGCGATCGAGGAGATCTTAACAGGCGAGGTATCGGACGACACTCTGGAGGAGGAACAATCCCACCTACAAGCAGATGCAGACTCCCTCCGCAAGGCTGTCCGTACCTTTATAGACGGGATCGCTCAACGTGTTCAATTCGTATCATGCGGTCCTTACTCGCAGGCTTTTACCAGGCTTTTCTCCCGCAGGGCCCCATCGGTTGTTGATATTCGCGTCGGTGCTGACTTGCCTTCAACAACCGACTTGCCATTTACGCTTGGAAGTCTGGATGATGCTATTCGTGCAGACTGCAATTCGTTTACCATGAGACTTGCCGGGGACGTCGGCAGTCTGGACCGCAAAGTTGATGGCTTGAAGTTGGCTTGCATGGCCAAAGTCGCTGATGGCGGGATCGCCGCAGCCACCGAAGAACTCCGGGGGATCAACCGAGAGTTTGAGTCGCTGCGATCAACCCTTTCGTCTATCTCACAACAGGAAGAAAAGCTTGCCCAACTACAAGTGTTATCTCAGGAGGTCGAACAGCACGCTTCCCATCACCGTTCCCACCTCTTCCACTCTCTTTCCTTCATAAGGGAATCCCTCCGACAAATGGACACAGTTCCCAGCTCACAAGCTCTCCTTCTGCAGGAGCCATTACTTACGACACGCAGGCGAGCCACCGATGATCTCGAGATCAAGGTTAACTTATGGAGCGATCGCGCTGCAATGTTGCTGGGTGAGGTTTCTGAGTTGCTACTTATGGAGACGCGAAGGCTCGAGGCTCTGCGCATCCAGCGCGAAAGGGAAGCAGAGGAGAGAAGACAACTGGCAGAAATGGAGAGATTGGCGGAGGAGGCAAGAATCCAGGAAGCACGTCGTCTTGAGGAGGGACAGCGAGTTCGAGAGCATTTGGCTCGCGAGGAAGCGGAAAGGTTGCTTCAACAGCAGCTCCGCGAAAAGGAAGAGAGAGAAGCTCAAGAACGGCTGGTCCGCGAGAAAACAGAGAAGGAAGCTGAAGAACACCGCGCCCGTGAGGCGGCGGAGAGGGAGGAGAGAGAGACTCAAGAACGGCTTACTCGCAAAGAGGCAGAGAGGGAGGCTGAAGAACGACTTTCCCAGGAGAAGACAGAGAGCGAGGTTGGAGGACCACTTCTCCACAAGTGCGCAGAAACCCAAGATACCTCAAGACAACCCCAAGACACTGACCCAGTTGTGTGCACCGAAGCCGAGCAAGAGCGACACGAAGACACGGCCCATTGTTCCGACAATCATGTAGCTGAACAGTCTCCTTGGCACACGCGGCAGAGGAGTGGGTCGGTATTCTCTGTTCCCTTGTCTCCCATCCGTGATGATGAAGGTCAGTGGCTTTCTATTGAGGGTTTTTTTTTCATAATAATTGATCAGTTTATTATTTAGATGTATTCGGTCTAAGTGGATCACTCTCACCTCCTGCGAAGGATCAAGGGAGGGATGAGCTACTTGCTCGGATTGTTTCGCTTCGAAAGAATCTTCGCTCGATCAGCATTAATGAAGTTGCAAGACCACCGCCCGTGACCGCCTCCTCGGCCCAACTACCCACCCTCGAACAGTACGGAAAGATGAACGCCCGATTTTTATCCATTCTCTCTGAAGTTGCCCAAATACCTTCATCAGCCATGTCACATACATCAGATTTAGAGCTGCGTTCCTTGAAGACCGAGGTGGAGGCTTCTGAAGAGCTTATGCTACGTATCCGTCAACTAGCAGATCTTGCCGATTCTTCGAACCACTGTGACAATTCCTTAAGTGACCTGTTGGAGCACATAGACAGCTATCCGGCTGCCCCAGCGGGGCCCTTGTCGAGCACCCACATTTCAAACCCACGCCTACCACCTGAAGAGCAATTAAGCGCTCGTGTTGGCTTCACCCGCCGTGCCGTGGCGCAGATGACAACATATCTCGGACCTGTTAACAACGACCCCCGCGCTTTCGCGGAACACCAGCGTGTTCAACAGACCTGGACAGAACTGGAGGAGATGGCCAGTGACCGTATCAATGGGAGGAAATCGCGACCATCCAGTGTGCTAAGCATAAGCAGGAACAGCAGTACATCTGGAGTCAGCTCACATTCTGGGATCAGCACCCCTAAGAGCGTTCAAACCCATCATAGGAGGAAGACAAGTGGATACTCGAATCTGTCTGTTCAAGGTTCTGCGAGAGGCAAATTCCTTACCCCTAGCCATCCATCATCTTCACGGCGTGCTGTATCTGGCTCGTCAGAAACTCCCCGTCGCCCTTCCAGTAAGCTGTCCATGTTGTCCACGGAGAGCAGTCGCTCTGTTTCGGGACCCATGGTATCACAGTCCCCTTCTATTTCTTCCCTTTACAACTCCACGTTTGCATCTCGCCAGCGTACTTCTAGTCTGTCTTCCAATCCCCCTAGTTCAGTGACGCGACCTACGCGGCCGAGAGCGCAAACAAGATCCCGGGCTTCTCCTACGCCTTCGGAGTTGTCAAGCAACTCTCGCTCTAATCAGGCCCGACCATCTTCGTCCATGTCAACATGGTCCCGCGCACCCCGGCAATCATTCCCGACATCTAACAGAGTCCAGACCCCACCTCGTAGAACACAGCCTCCGCCCAAAAAGACCTATGTCGCAAATCCCAAGAACAAGCTCGATGTTGCTGTGGGGGACGTAGTCAACAAGTTACCGGTAAATATCAATGTAGAGGTTGTTGCAGACACTTGGAAGGACCAAAGCGGGAAATACTGGATTGGGGACCAGGAGCCGAAGTTATGTTTCTGTCGGATATTGCGGTCACAAACAGTTATGGTGCGTGTTGGTGGTGGGTGGCAAGAATTATCAAAGTACGTCTCTCACTTGCTTCATGGACATGTTCTCACAGGATACCCAGGTTCATAAAAGACCATTTCGCAGATATGTTCCGCATCATGCCACCCGAAACCCCTACTTGTTTCGGTTCGCCTCGTTTGGGATCTCGGGAAGAGAAGTGGATCAGTTCTGCGACATTGCTGGAAGCTCCAGAAATCATTACATCACCTCCCCCTCGAACCCCAGAACCCCACGGCCCTTCGATTCCATCATTTATCCTTTCGACGCCAGGTGGCCACAGTCCGCACTCGGTGAAATCTTCTTCACCAGGATCACCGCTGGCCTCTTTACAATTCATGAGACGTGTTGCCTTGGATGCACCACCCCTTCGACCAATTACGCCCTCCAAACCACCCACGCATCGCTCTCGCTCTAGCATACCCAGTACTCCGGCACGTCATAACGTATGGAGGCCCTAATCCGCACTATTTTCACATTCATCTGACTGAGCCGCCATGCCCCCCCACCTAATTATTGCATTCGTGTTGAGTTTGCGGGAAATGGACGTTGATTGAGTATACCATTGATTACTGTCATACATTTTTTTGCCTTGTGTAGCTGGTCTGTTTCATAGAGTTGTTATAACGCCTCTGATACCGCTGATCAATAGGAAGCACTTGTTCAACTTCACTTCATAGGGTTTACGTTTCCGAAAAAGGAAGGACCGAAACGCTCCTCAAAAATTGAAGACAAGATTGTATTCCATCGAGACTTTGCCTAGCGGAGACTAAATCGTTTCCCTGGAACCAACATCATCTCCTCAGCTGGTCAGATGGATGCAGAGCTGAAGTGCAACCGTCTTACTTGCCGCAAGCCCCTGGTTGATAAGGCGGTGGTGGTGAGCGCATCGATTGGCATTCAGCCCAGGTGTTTTGTCGTAGCTGACAGCGTGTTGACAATGACTGTGTGTCACTCTACTAGACAACATGTACGTCCGGCCTCATCCGCCTGCAATGTAAATGTCTCAGCGATCCGTGTCGTATCAGGTTCCCACATATTCTGCGGTAAGCTTCCTGGATGTGCACAGTGAGCATTAAGGACGATGCTACGGCTGCGAGCCAGTGGACTGCGCGAACGAACTTTTCAACGCATCTCGCCTCTGCCCAGGTAAGCAACTAGTACGGTAACGTCACCCCGTTATGCGCACTTTTCTTACACTTTTCTTACACTTGTAGCCTGTGAATCGTCACTGACAGAACCGTGAGTCATTCAAGGTGCTCTAATAGAACTCAGGTGAACCCTCTCGCTTCTGGAAAGCGATGATGTCGTGGTAAAACGCCGAAGAATGTTCACGACGTCGCTCAGATACTTAAGCTGTTAACAGGTATGCTCGTTGCACCCCACCAACGACTACAAAACGGTGCGTATATGCGTTCATCGCTGATTATATGTAGTTGTGAATTTGTTGCCGTAGTCTGTGCTCTCAGGGCTCAGCCCATCCATCATTGTGGAAATCTGTAGCCGGTTCGCTATCGTTTTGATCACAGCGTTGCTCTGACAGCTGATCCCGTTGAAGAGCGCTCTCGTTCTGGCAGTATCAGATGCATCAAGAAAGGTAGATTTATTTGTAAGAAGCAGGTATTATTTACATGTTGGCACAGTTCATTTCAGCAGGCAGTCACCCGCAACCTCAATGATAGGAATGCACAACTACAGAAACAGCTGGAAAATGTCGTTAGGGAAGGTAAGCTTTTGCGATCATAGTAGCCCTCTGCAGTTTAATGGCGGTAAGTAGCAAATGGGGAGATAACCCTTCTTGGAAACAAAATCGCAGGTACAACTTCGTTCTTGATCCCTTGTTAGCATCATAAATTCATGATCCGCTAGAGTTGGAGCGCGACCTTGAATTTGAGCGCCGAAGAGTACACGAATTACAAGATGCATCACGCGAGAGGGAGAAAGAATATCAGAGGCTCAAAGTTAAGAAACTCGACCTTTGACGAGCCAAATAATAACAGCGATGACACAGGATCAACACGACAAGGTGAAAAGAAAGGCGCTGTTGGCGCCAGAAAACGCCCGTGCAGCAATCGCTTCGGGGCTTAACCCTCACAGCCGCCCGCCGTTTGACAACCCAGCAGTCAGCAGACAACCAGTAGGTAGTGTCGACGTCGGTGCTGTCGTAGGCGGAATGGAGGCCAATGGAGTAATTTCTTGGGCGTTTTTCAAGTCGCCACTTTCTCAGTAACATTGGTTTAGGTTCAGCGCACGCCACTGATCGATCGTACCCTACCAACGAACTTCGGGGGACAGCCGACGTATCCTTGGACAAGTAGCGGGGCTCGTGTAACCCAGCGGTTTGGCACGCAACGTCTGAATCCTGGCGATCATTCTTTCATGGCAAACTCAATTTCAGATAAATCGGACAGTGCTAACGAGGTAGAAACCATGCTTCGGCCTCATCAGAGTTGTAGAAGGTCTGGGCAAGCCCCTGGTTCCGGTGGCTGGGGCTCAAGCAAAGCTCAACCTACACAAAACCGAAGTCGGTTATCTCAACCAGCTATCACAGATATGCTGATCCTTCTTACAGTCTTCAACCCTGCTGCACGGCGCGGTTTCAAGCCTACAAGATGACTTGTTGGTTTGCATATCAGTCCCAAGTAGTAAATACTGCAGTCTATGCTATATCATCACCGTGAAACCAAAAGAGAGCAAAGAATAATACATGTATCATACTGGTTCAAGTCAGATAGGCATCGGGCAAGGGGTGACTAAAGTGGTGTAGAGAGAGGGTATCAAGTGCAAGTCAGCCGGAAAGCAAGGGCATTAAATCAACCGGAGTCATAGCGATAAGTACCGATTTTGTCGTCCTCTAGGTACTGTCCAAGAGCAAGCATGTCCTGACCAGTGCGCCTCAAGTAAACCTCGAGGATACATCTGTCTGCTCTGGGCAGAAGCGCAGCAAGCCTATCCAGCTGTCGGTTGAAGTCGTCTTCCGACATGGCGTTGGGCTGTTTCTCAGGAATGCTACCTCGACCACCAAATAGTGACGGTCGACGTGATGCAGTGCTAGAACGTGGAGGGCTCACTGCTTTGGAGGAATTCTGCGGGCCAACAATGATAGTCTGGGATCGTTGCATACGATTAGGAGGCGCACGAGGCCCACCCGGCACGGAAGGCGCTACTGGGGGAACATTAGCGGGGCGAGGGGTTGGATCAGTTTTAGGGGGGCTTTTGGTGAGCAAATTCCTCGTTGGCGATGCGGGAGTATTGGGCCCTTGTTCTCTCTTCAGGCTAGTTTTGCGTCCCAATCCCAAGAAGAAACCCCCATTGGATTTCGAAGGTGACAACAGTGAACGAGTAGAGGAGGCAGAAGATGTCGCAACCATCGTAGATACTCTCGAAAGGCCATTGCGAGGTGCCATCGCTAGAGCAGGGTAGGGAAGCGAGGGCGGAGCATTGGGCGGACTGCCATCGCCGGCAGTGCGCGAGGTCAGATCCGTGGCAGAGTATGCATCTGGGCGTCTCGGGAAGGTGACGCCGGAATCAGTAGACGAATGAGAAACATGACGTTGCTCAAGACGTGGAGATCTCGTTGACGGAACACGTGGCCCATCGCTGTTCAGTGTAGCACGTCTCGTTGACTGTGGACGGGTAGCTGAAGTCGGTTTCCGTCAGTGGTGTCTATGGACCAGGGTACTGCTGGAGTCATACCTCTGTGCTTGAATTCGATCATCCAGTCTCCCAGACCACAATCATAGTTGTACAGTTCATTAATCTTGCGAGCATATCCCATGGATCGTTCCAAAGGACTCTTCATAGCAAGCACATCGGCAAAACGCATTGCGGACGGAAAGGCCGACTTTATTCTCCGTACAGGTGGTCTGACTGGGGGAATGGAATTGACGGAGGAAGATCGAGTCCTCGATGACCGCTTGCTCGCAACAGACGGTCGATTAAGGGACATTAGAGATGGAGTGCGTGGAAGAGTTGAGAAACGCTTCATGTTGAGTACCTTCTTGATCTTCGCATCCAAGTATGGGACATCGTTCTTGGCAGGAACAGGAGGCACAATCTCTTCCGCAGACAAACTCTCGGTGGTGCTCTCTTCGGAGCGAAGAGGGGACGGCAAGCGTATGATTTGCGGTACCTCTGTACTGATGTTGAGTTGACTCCCATCCTTCCGATTATCTTCCCTCCGTATGTCAAGACCTTGCCTACCACGACGGCCCTCATGACCTCGAGGAGGCTCGATAATAGTGGGTGGAGGGACATCATCAGAGCGCATGATTCCCATGTCGTCGATGGCAAGATCAACAGAAGCCACAAGATCATCCACAGATTCGAGTCGTGGTAAAGATATGGTGATATCCTCGGAAGGGGACTCGTTTTCAGATTCGGGCGTACAGAGCCTTGACGGCGGAAATGCGCCTTCGCGTACGTGAGCCGTCTTGGGGCTTGTACTTTCTGATAGGCTACACAGAAGCTTTGATTAACATGTGCTAAACCAAGTGTACGAAAACAGGGCTAACCTAGTGTCATCCTCCAAGGAGGATGACGCCGTCTTTACGGCTGAAAACGACGTAGGCACTGTAGCCCACCCCGACTGCGCCCCTGACACTGTCGAATATGATCTCGCCTTGAGGGCGGCAGTTACGTGTGCCGGAAGTTGCAATGCCTGTTTGACAGTATCCACGTCACCTTTACGGCTGACGGGATATTGCCTCGGGGGTCGTGGGGGAGGAGGAGCTCTAGGGTCAATATTAAAAACAGCGACTGGGGGTGGGGGGAGTGGTCCTGCAGTGGCGTGAAGACCAGGCTGATAATACAAGTATGGTGACATTTCTGTGGTAGGAGAGGTGTGTGCAGTGGATGGCGTCCAAGGATCAGAAAAGATGGGACTGGGAGCTGTGGATTGTTGGGATGTAGATTGCTGGCTTGGAGGTCTTGGACTTGGTGATGGGGATTCAGGGTAAAGATTGATGACAATGGGGCCAGCGACGCGACTGCTTATATGCTTTGATTGTCCTATGTCTGGGGTGACCACAGGAGTGGTGCCTTCCTTAAGCTCTTTGATGGGGCTTACACCAGGTGCAAGGGCATCCTTCCTTTGCCGTGCATGGTATGCTGAGTTACTGGAGTCAGAGATCTCCGAATTACCCGGTGATGGTGACCTCGACTGCGGCATTTGGAATAGTGGAGGTTTGAGTGCATCTAAGTGAGAGAACTTGGACCATTGCTGTAGCTCCGATGCAGCGCCATCAGGAAAGGCAGGAGCGGTGCCAACGATTGCGACCTCGCGCGAAGACTTACGAGGGACATGACCAATAACCTTGGATGAAGGTTTGACTGCCTCCGATGACGATCGCGCGTGTTCTCTTAGAGATGGCACAGGTCGACCAGTGAGGTAACTTTGTGGCGACGCGTCAGGCGGTGCAACCAATGCAAGCCCCTTGCGCGAGTGGAGGCTGTCTGGACGAGAGCCACCGGGATCAGAGGTGCGGATGGGTCCTGGTTGCTGCTTCTTCGGCTCATGCTCGAGTGAAGAGTCTAGCGTGTTCATCTGAACGATTGCGAGCCGCCTTCTGTCAGCGCCACCTTGTGTGGGTATGCTGGACCGGCGACGTGCGTTCACTGCGGGGGGCGATGCAAGGCTTGGCTCCATTGCAAGCCGGTTGGAGGTAGAGTTCTCTGCTGAGGAATCCACGGAATACTGAGAGGAATGCGTCGAAGTTGACGTGATCGAACTGTGACGAGAAGCAGGAACTGCAGAGACATTGGATACAGTGTCAGTGGACCGGTATGAGGGCAAGATGGCATCTGTCTCATGCCTAGCGATGCTGGCAGTGAGCAACGGCGAATGGGCTTCACGTGGGCTGAAATGGACTGCTTCCACACCAGACGTCGCAAGCAACGGGTTTCCGACGGCAATACCACGATCTCCTGCATCGTTTAGGTGCATTTCAGTGAGTTCGGGGATGTAGTAGCGACGAAGCTACGGAGAGATGGTCATGGGTCGCCTTCAAGTGGGAGAATCGAGGCGAGTCATCACGTCGACCTCGACCAGGGGTGGGCACTCCTCGGCTGCACACCGCCTCCTATGATGCGACTAGGCTGTGAAAGCATGGATGTATGTACTGCCTCGACAGCAAACTAACATACACTTTCGGTACAGCTACTACACTAAGTTGCCCTTTCCAACGTCAACGACTCACTGATCAAGTACTAATCTCCCACTCAAGTTCCTTGTCAGCCCAGAAAGGGATGACACGATCATGGCCCAATGGCCATGTGTCCTCCACTTTGATGCCCCTCACCTTTCTAAGAATGATCCGGCGAGCATTCGCAGCCGGCGGGCGCTTGTAGAACGCTCGTCCATAGTTGCTGACGAAGTTCTGAAGTCTATCAAGCGCACCAAACGACTCCAGCATTTGGGCGACAAACGGCAACAGGATCGGAGACGTGTAGACCCCCGCAGCACATGGTTGAGTGGGAGTTGCCACGGCCTTAGTATGCGCGGGATGCGGTGCTGAATCTGAGCCTAAGAAAAATCTGGGATGGCCTATCAATGATTGGGTCGGTATGAAACGCATACAAATGATAGATGGAGCCGACCTTCCAGGATGACCTCTCGTAAGGCTTGCCGGTCGCTAGGATATTTGGCGACTGGTTTGCAGTAGTGGAACGACTGGCCCGCCCAATCATCGACTGTCATGGCGAGGTGATGGGCAGTAATAGTGCACGCCACTGTATCGCCCAACGACTTGACCATCTCCACCGCAGCCTGGGTGGTCGCATGCTCAAGCACAATACGCAATTTGGGAAATGCTTCATGAAGCTTTTTCAAATGAGGGAGGAAGGCAATTTCAGCATTGAGTACGCATGTGTTCTGAATGAATGCGTCATGATGTGCACCTAAGCATCCCATAAGAGCTCACTGAAGCAGCATCGGATGGGACTTCCCCGTGGAGATTCAAGACGAGATCACATTTCTGCATCTCCTCGAACGCGGGATAATATACTTCGTATGATTCAATACCTCCATCCGAGTTAGTGGTGACGCCTCTTGGATAGGACTTGACGCCGACGACCCCGGCTTCCTTGGCCTTCCTGACTTCCTCTGGAGTGAGATCTGGGGACAAGTAGAGTGTCATCAGGTAGTCCACATTGCTATCGATCGCTTTCAGCTGCTCCCTATATTTTATTGCCTGCTCTGTTTTGGTGATCGGGGGGTTGAGATTAGGCTGCCTTTCACTTGAGGATCTGAGGGTGGTCAACGCGAGATCGCTCACCATGACATAGGCTAAATCAAAACCACCCTTGCGGACATGGGGTGTGACTATTTCTGACAGTGCTCCCTGTCGCAGATGGACGTGGAAATCTGCGGGAGACTCGACAATGAGCTCAGTGGACATGGTCGGGAGAAAAGCACGATCACGTGACGGGGCGAGGGTGCACGCGCCCGTTGATATTTTTCAACTTGACACTACTTACCAGCGACGAGCACAAGCAATGGTTGCAGCTGGATCCATCACTGTAGCAGGTTTGTATTGTCATGTCTCTTTCTAGACTATGGATGATTAAACAATTGCCATGCGTGCAGTCCGCGTACGGCCTCCAACTCCCTGGGAGGCCGCCCGGCTGCCAGAACCATCCTATGATACCACAATCCGTGGGGACGGAACACTTGCGGCACCTGGAAAACCCGTCACAGCAACAGCTCCCCTACGCGATATCGTCCAAATAATCGACGATCGCATCCTCACCTTTGATCCTCTTGAACGGGACAGAGCTCGTGCATTCGTTGAACGGGGCTTTGTTCCTCCTGGTACAAAGCGTTACAAGGACAAGAGATTCATGTTTGATAAAGTGTTCGACAGCGAGGCTCGGCAAGAAGAGGTATATGCCACTACAGCCAAGCCCCTATTGAGTGGACTTCTCGACGGCTACAATGCCACTGTCTTCGCATACGGCGTACGTCTTTGGGAAATTTATTCGCGTTGTTCTCACCGAATTCCCCTACAGGCAACGGGGTGCGGCAAAACTCACACGATTAGCGGGTCCGAAGTAGATCCAGGAGTGATTTACCTCACCATGGCGGACCTATTCCAGCGGATAGATGATCGTAAAGACGATTGGAATACTGAAGTGGTGGTGACGTTTCTCGAGATCTATAACGAAGAGATTCGCGATCTTTTGGCGGAACCCGGCACGCCCACTCCACGCGGCGGCCTGCAAATACGGGAGGACAAGTTCGTCAAAGTTGTCGGGCTCGTCGAGCTCCGTCCAACCAGTGCAGAAGAAGTTAAACAAATCGTACTCCAAGGCAACGCACGCCGAACACAATCACCCACCCACGCCAACGAAACGTCATCTCGCTCACATGCTGTTCTTCAAGTCCATGTCGCACAATCACCTCGGACTGCATCGTTATCTGAGCAACGTACAATGGCGACACTCTCCATTATTGATCTAGCTGGGAGTGAGCGCGCTGCAGCCACTTCCAACATGGGTCAGAGAATGGTCGAAGGTGCCAATATCAACAAGTCTCTTCTTGCTCTCGGTAACTGTATCAACGCTCTCTGTGAGAGTGGAGGTGCTATCCGACACGTCCCTTACCGTAATAGCAAGCTCACTCGGCTCCTCAAGTTCTCGCTAGGAGGTAACTGCAAAACCGTCATGATCGTTTGCATAGCACCCACCTCGTTGCACTTCGACGACACACATAATACTCTTCTCTACGCCGAACGGGCAACAAAGATAAAGTCAAAAGTTGTCACGCGTAATGTCGTCAACGTCGACCGGCATGTTGGACAATACGTTGAAGCCATCAACCGCCTCAATATCGAAGTCGCCGAACTCAAATCTAAACTTGCTGGAAAGATCAGTGCGGAGAATGATGTTCTCAAACGTCGCAGGACTGAAGCCCAAGCAGAGGTCGAGCGAGCAAAAAAGGACATGCAGGCCCGTATGGAGCAAACGCAGGCTTCTATCACGGATGGAGCCTCTTGTTCAGGGAAACTCAATGCGGCGGAGGCTAAGTTGCGCTGCATCAATGCTCGCCTAGCCGAAATTGGCAACCAGTCCCTCTCGCCGCTCTCCTCTGGTCTCGAAGCGGAACGCGCCCTTCTGCAAGCTCTCGCCCGTCCAGAAGAGCAGGCCGTCAAACCTGATTCATCCCTTCACCTCCGTCTTGGCCGCTCGCAGAATTCTCGCAACATGTTTGAAGCAACGCTTCGGGCAGTGTGCGAACGTCGCTCTGACAACCTTGAGGAGGTTAGCATGGAAAATGTCAAGGCTGATGCCAAGTGGCGAAAGGCCGAAATGGAGCGTGTGAGAGCAGAAGCTGAGAGAGACGCGATACAGGAGTCGTTCCAGTCCCAGGTTGAGATTATGCTCAGTCTTCTGGGAGTGGTTGGACACTGTACTGTCGTACTTGGGGAATCATCGCGAATTTTGAAGACTGCCGTGGAGGAGGGTCGGGATGGTTTGGAGGGCACAGTGAGAGCAATGGCAGCATCACTGAAGAGTGTCGCTGAGAAGAATGACGATGCCTTTGCAGCTCTCCTTGGCCAAACCACAGCTTTTTATGTCCAAAGTGGGACATCAGCCACCGACGCATATGCCAATCAGTCCATGTCGTTCGCTCGTGTGCCACCAGGTCCGACATCGCAGCCTCCTAAGATCCCCCGACGCTTATCACACAATAACATTACTTCTCCTCCCCGAAGAAGCTACAAATCACCTCGCAAGTCATTGCGATCCAGTATTGGCCAACCATATCGTCGTGTCTCCGACAAGGAGAAGAAGGTTGTTCAATGGAAGGACGAGGCGGGTCAGGGGGACCTCGATGACGGTGGGAAACGGGAGGGTCCAATCATTGCTATCACGTCGATGGACAGTGCTGAAAGCATTCCCCGATGCCAGTCAGCTGCTGGCTCGGAAAGCGAATGGGAAGACGAGAGAACGGACGATAGTCTTAGCCTTAGTTTTGTCTCTGCGCCAAATCGGGAGTCCCTGTCCGCCTCTACGAACTCACGGTTGAATTCGAGTCTCAGATCGAGCAACAGTAGGCGACCGCGGCCAAGCCGACTCGACTCAGGGTTCCTCAAAGCCAAGGGACAAAGTTCACTCGGGTGCCTTCAGGAAGCAGATGAAAATGGGTCCCCTGTACGCCATACATCCCCGCTTTCTGAACGCAGAATGAATTGCTCGCTGAGTAATGATGATCCTAATGGCACCGTACTCTATGTTCCCAAGAAGGGCGACCACAACCAAAGCCCTACGCGACGCCTCCCAACGTCTGCTTCAAGGCCCACGGCGCCTAGCAACAAGAGTGGACGTCGAAGATCGAACGTCGGTCCCGTTAGACACGAGAAGACACGTCGACGCTCGAGCCTAATCCTTCAACCCCCGTCGCTCAGTGAAGATAGCTCCGAATCAGGCGGACCAAGGAGGGTGGAGACGAATGGCCGGTCACCTGCGAAACGGCCCAAGCGACTGTCCTTGCTTGGAAACACATCAAGGTCGCTAAGAGTAAGAGGGCCAAACGTCTTGTCAACCATGCCGACTTTGGCTATCCCGAGCAGTACAGACTCTGTCAGTGCTGATTCTAGTATGAAAATTTCGAAACCATCATGGCGATAAACCCCCTGCTGATTATCTTCCATTCACCAATGGCAATACCTCGCTTTGTACTTCAAGTTTCATATCATGGTCACATCCGTATGTCCTTCATTTACCGATGCATTTTATCGTTTTGCCTTCGTTATTGCTATACCCTCATGTCTGTCATTGTTCCTATTTTGTTGTTTGTATACCTCCGCATGTTATCTGGTGTGATTTATACATGTATGCATGGTCAAGTACCGTATATCTGTCCATATTATACGACCCTCGCAGTTTAAATCGAGGTTGGAATGTCGAGAATCTCAACACACAACTAGTAGGAGTGCGCGGGAGGTCTCATGTATTATTGTAATGACTCAAGCTACTGCTGGGAGGCATAGGAATCTACGAATATGCCACGTTCTCCTGCTCATGGATGTATGCTATGCAGTTGCCCTCCCAATATAGCCATCAAATTATGCGCTTCACTTCGAAGAATGACTGGTGCACACTAATGAGCGCATCCCCAGACGACTAAGGACATGTCTGATGCTCACCTTTAGGTAGTATACTTGCCAAGCGACAACCGAGAACAGAACAAGTGCCTGTAGAACGGACCACCACTTCACACGATCGTTGGTAGACTCAGCAGTATCTCGGTGTCTTCGCTCTCGTACAACGATGTACTCTTGTTCATCCTTGACTGCCAGTAGCCCTATTGCTAATGAACGGATCTCACGCTCGACCGGCGCAACGATATCCGCTAAGCTTTATTAGTGAGAACGATGAGGCGACTCAGACGACCTACCCTCTTCCGGGATATATATGATACCATGCACATTAAAGCTGTCAAAGTATAACTGAGCGGACGTAAAGGTGGATGAAACAAGTGATCACACACTTGACTTGCTTGTCGGCCATTGTGCTCATTTGATTGGAGAAGCAATATTCGTAGCGGCCATCTGTTTCTGCTACCACTGCTGCAGAGCCAGTACTTTGTCGGATATGCTTTCCTAGGGACTCTTCCTCTGGACCGGTGATCTATGTGGAGAAAAGTCGGTTGACTCAGAAGAAAGTGAGGGTCAATACGCCATACCCAAAAGTCTATGTCGAGATGTCCACCCTCTCCTACTTGGTAGGTGATGGTCATCTAGCCACTCTGACTCAGTACATGGTCACTCGGACGTGCAATGAAACCAACTTGGTCATGCTGGTGGAGGTCCTCAAAGAAGCATTCCTTCTTGGACGCCTCTACAGTTATTTTGTGAGCAGAAACGAGAGTAGAGAAAATTGTGAGCAATAAAAGGCAAAGCAGGGCCGCTGTGGAACGGCGCGACATGGTGTAGTTGAATGGCGTCGTGTTTCTTCGTCCGCGTCCTTGCGTGTACTATCCTGATCCAGTTCGGACCCCGAGTGGCGGGGAACACGGTGACCGGGGGCAAGTTGAGCCATCTGATATTTTTTAGATCTACATTTGATTGGGATATCTCTTTCTTGCTTCCTCAATCTTAACCCTCATCGTCACGTCAAGTCTCAATCATGGCAGATTCAAACGATCCACTTGCACCAAAGGTTAGTCGCAGAAACGCATTACGTGCGGCAGATGCAATGCGACATCTATCGAGATTATCGTGCCGCTCACCAGATGCTGATCTACCATTAATGCAGCAGCAAGATGAAGAGACTGACGTTCACTTTGAACCAGTCATCAAGCTCACTGAACATGTTGAGACAAAGACCATGGAAGAAGATGAAGAGCCTATCTTCAAAATGTGCGTATTCGCGTTTCCATCGGTCTGCAATTTCCCTGATATAATGATCATCGTACAACTACGCCAGGCGCGCCAAACTGTTCCGATTCGACCCCGTCTCTACTGAATGGAAAGAAAGAGGGACCGGCGATGTTCGTCTCCTTCAACACAAGGAGACAAAGAAGGTCCGGTTGGTCATGCGACGCGACAAGACTCTCAAAGTTTGCGCGAACCATTTGAGTTCGTACCGATCTATTCATGTAGTCATTTCTCTCTTGACTGCTTTCTTTTAGTCACCTCCGACATGCGGCTCCAACTCAACATTGGATCTGACAGGAGTTGGGTGTGGAAAGTCGCTGCTGATTTTTCCGAGAACCCCCCCACCCCTGAAACACTGGCAATTCGCTTTGCAAATTCAGACAGTACGCGTATTTTTTTTCCTTCCGCCGGCGTACTTGTCTCTGATGGTATCCATTAAGACGCCAATCAATTCAAGAACAAGTTCGAAAGAGCCCAGAAAATCAATGCGGGCGAGCCGGTACCCGACGAGGAGAAGAAGGAAACGGCGGAGGAGAATGTAGAGGACAGAAAGGAGGACACGGAGAAGAAGGAAGTGGATGCCTCTGAAAAGAAGAAAGATGAGGTGGCCTCTGAAGGGAAGAAGGATGAGTGATGGACATATTCGTCCATTTCGCACTACTACTTCGTTCATCCCTACCGCCTTCATTGCCGGGAATACTCTTCTCGTCTGTGAGACGCATTTTCCATCTCGTACACATCTTCTTTCACACACTCCCTTCACAATTAACTGATGCATGTAGACCACGTTCAACATCTACTGTCCACAAGATATGGGAGGAGGTTTTTGTTGTATAAACACCATTTACAACTTCCCTCGACGCGCAGTGCATGTAATACAGATGGAATCACATATCATAGTTGTCAAGATATCCGCACAATCATGTTCTCTTTCTCCGTTCCTCGTTAGTCCATGCCGCTCGAAAAGCCGCAGCTTCACCTCTAGACCAATACATGGCTGGCTTCTTCCCCAGAACAACGTCTTCGTCAATGAGAACGTACCGAACACTCTGGAACACGGAACACCGGACATTTGGGGGCAAGCGTTTCAAGTTTATGAACCACTTACCGATCCTCTAAGTCGGATGGCATGAGATTCACCTGGAAAAACAGGAGTATGACTTACGGTACTTCATACATAGGTTCCAACAAAAGACTCTCCTGCATCCAGTCAGTCCAGCTACCTCACGATCGTTCAGCACATCAATCCACATACCATGATCCCCCTCAAGCCCCTTGCACCACCACCTCTGTCGGAAGCTTTGCGGCATATCTGCTCAAGTGCTGCATCAGAGAACCTGATTTCGACACCTGAATAACTAAACAGTGCTGTGTATTGCGATATGAGAGAGCCTCGGACTTCAGTGAGGATACGACGAAGATCCGGAATTGTTAGGGGAGCTAGGGTGGTAATCGAGGGAAGTCGGGATACAAACTCTGGTATGAATCTGAACAGAGGAAATAAGGATGTAAAAGAGAACTAGCTATGAAGACTTTACCCATATTTTACGAGATCTGCCTTATGATCAGCTAGGGAACAACTGTAACTTTGATTACAAACCAACCTGATGGTTCTACCATTTCGATGTTGTGAGATGAACCTCGGTTTGATGTAAAGAATGGCACCGTTCCTGTACTGCTTGAATCATCGTCTTGCGGTGCTAACGTAGCAGTAAAACCAATGGACTAGGGAATATCATTGTACCATCGTGGCGCGGCAGTAAATTTGACACACCCCTTTAGCCAGCCTACGCTTCACGACGGCATCTAGGCCAACGAAAGCTCCACTGAGGATGAACAGCACGTTAGAGGTATCGATGTTGTAGGCCTCCGATCGTGCTGTTTACGCATCTACGTTAGCCCATGATCATTTGAATCTGCATTGAACGCCACTCACGGGTTGGGCTCTGACCCCTTGCACCGGGTCGTGATCTACCTTCACCAGCGGCAGTTGGTGAAGCATCAAATCCAGAGGGTCTACCCTGTATCGCGACAATGGAGCCTTCCATCATGCGCAACAGGGCCTGCTGTACACCTTCGCCACCGACATCACGGGTTCCCTCTGTACCAGTTCCCCCAGATCTACGTGCGATCTTGTCAATCTCATCGATATATACTATACCAGAGCTTTCGAGGCATTTATATCATTCGGGGAAGAGTAGAAGTTGTGTAATACCTAGCTCGGATAGGGTCCCAGTTGGCTGCTTGGAGCTATATATGTCAATTGAATATTTCTCTAGGACAGGAAAACTTTGTGAAAGCTCACTAGTCGTTGAATTGCCATATCGACGTCTTCTCCCACATCTTAAATGGGGTTAGTAAACGATATTTTGTTCTAAGGACTAGACTGACATCCGGCCTGGTTGTGAATAGATCAGTGTTACAGCGCATAAGGATAAAGTGAACCCCGAACCTGCGTGAACGTTGTGGCGTCACTGACAGAGAATGGAACGTCCAACACTCGAGCGAGAGTCCGTGCAAGGAGAGTTTTCCCTACAAAGGCTTTTGGTCATGATGATGCAATGGCTTTCATGCATTGCGCCGCGCACCAGAACCGGTCGGCCCACTAGTAGGAAGCATCTCCGAGTCAGTACACGACGCTTGGACATGGCTCGGGATGCTGACATTACTAGAACATTACTTTTCTCGAACAGAGGACACAGCTGTAGGGGTTGTAGCGGCGGAGGTTGAACACGATGGGAGTGGGGTCGGATTTGTGCGGAAGCGACACCTGGCATTTCTGTCAGTGTAGCCAGAAACATCCAGGACCTCACGCAGAAACCTACCATCTCCTGGTATCCCATGCCAGGTCGGTGGATCTTCTTGTTCTTCGAGGGCAGAGAGATTGGCACGTACACGGTTATAGTGATTGAATACACTAATCTCTGTCATGTTTGCACTGAGATATGGAGGGAATGGTACATACGCAACGGAGAGAGCTTTCTTCGCGCTTTCCTGGCCAATCACGAATTGGTCGAGGTATTGCACCAGCTGTTTAATTCCGTCAAGATTAACTCGATCGCTGACTTGAGGCCAACACAAGCCCACCTGTCTTGGGGTCGCGAGACCCGTTGATTTCGTGAACGGCTCTTCGCCTGATCGCTCTGGTTGCAGGTATTCGTATCGTGCCTGGGTTCGAACAGTGCGGGTAGATTTACGAAGGGAGCAGGCGCACCGGGCCAATGGACGACCGGTTAGCATTCGAGCAGGGGAGCCTAGTACGAACAATTGCGATCGAATTGCAAGGATGCCGTTGCCAGTAATTACTACAAAAATATTTCTTGACATATACGTACATTACATACATAGTAGTTGTTACTGTTGTACATATGTAGTAGGTAATCCAAACAACCACACCTATACCTTCGGGTTGCTTCCAATACTCGAGTGCGCGCTTGGCAAGACACAAGTACTACTTTGTCTTCTCTCATCAAGTATGGCTCGTCACAGCTCGCGTTCACCCACAAGAAACGAGAGAGACTACGAAGCTAGACACGGCATCCCGGAAGACCCCAGAGACAGGGACCAACATCGCAAGGAAAAGAAGTATGTCCTTTGTCTAACCTATTTTTTTCAGTAAATGCTCAACACTGTTCAGGCGGAAGCGCGATAGATCAGAGGAGCGCCGAGCCAAGAAGGCCGAGAAGAGGAGGATAATAGAGGAGGAGGAAGCTAGGCAGGTGGCCGAACTCAGTGTTTACAGCGCAACGGACAATCCCTTCCATGATGTAAACCTCGGTCAGCAATTCCGTTGGCACAAGAAGAACGAAAAGGAGAAAAAGCAGGGCATGTCTGCGGCGGAAGCTCAGCGGAGAGATGCAATTCGGCGACAAGAGGCCAAAGAAGAACTCGAACGTTTAAACAAACGCAGAGCAGAAAGAGAAGCAGAACAACGCCTGCGTGAGGAGGAGGAAATAAGGATGCAACGACTGACGGAGTCCGCCCAGATGTCCGAATGGCTAGCGAAGGATGAACAGTTCCAACTTGATCAAGAGCGTAGCCGGGCGACAATCCGCATCAAGGAGAAGAGGGCGAAGGCTATCGACTTCCTGGCTCTGAATTTACGTTATGTTCAACCAGCTGATTCTGACGACGTCGATGCTGGGCTTGAAATCGACCTCGACGAGCCATATAACATCCTTGATGTACGTATTGTCTGCCACGTAGATGTCTCATCTTGGACTCACACTTTTCGCAGAATTTGACTCCAACCCAGGTAGAGGAACTGCATGACGACATTGAACGATACCTTACCCTTGAAGAATCCGAAGTGAATATTGATTTCTGGACGGTGAGTAATTTCTCAGTCCATCTCGGTCCTTCCTTACCGTGTCACCTATAGAACATGATGGTTGTCTGTAAGGATCGTCTGGACAAAATCAAAGGCACAGTCACTGCCGCTGCTGCCGCTGTCGAATCAGATATCACGGCTCTTCTTGCAGGAAAGAGCTATGAGCACCTTGCGGTATTGCAAAAGCAAATCCAAGCCAAGCTCACCAGTGGAGAACCAGTGGATACCGACTATTGGGAGGCGCTATTAAAAAAGTTGATAGTATGGAAAGCCAAGGTATGTGTTATGTGAACAGTTTACAACCTCTCATGTATTTTGTAGGCCAAGTTAAAGAGTTTGCATGAAGTTGTTGTTCGTAACCGTCTGGAACAATTGCGGAAGCGGCAACGCGATGAGGCGCTTCAGGCGCAGGAGGAATTACTCGCTGGGGTTGCCCGAGCGGCTACTGAAGGAATGAGGGGTGTGCGTTCAAACGCATCTTTCATGGTGTCTGGCGAATCGGACCTACCTCCTGAGAACATGGAGCCGTATGACCGTTCTATGAGTCCACGTTTAATCGATTACATGGAGCTGAGTGCCGAAGAGCGTGGGATCGAGATTGTTACAGAGAGGGACCAGCTGCGGGCACTGGTAAATGCCTTTTCTCCGATCCGTTGTCATCGCTAACGAGGTTTTCTAAGATGGAACAACGCCGTGCTGTTGCTGAATCTCGCTACGTCCCGAAGAACACCCAGCCAGTTGTGGAGGAACAACTACCTGAAGCCCCCATCAGTACCGATCTATCTGATGCTCTTTACAGGGCTGAGGCAGAGAAAGAGCTGGAGGAAGAGGAAGAGCTCTTTAATATGGAGGAGAACATAGCTCAACCTGCATCATATACCTGGGAAGACAAGTGGCGACCTCGCAAACCTCGTTATTTCAATCGTGTGCATACTGGCTATGAGTGGAATAAGTACAACCAGACGCATTACGAGTATGTCAACACCATTCTCTACTTTAAGCATTCTAACATTTTCAAGTTTGGATAACCCTCCGCCGAAAGTTGTACAAGGCTACAAGGTAGGCATAGCTTTTATGCTGGTGGAGTACCCATTTAAATATACCCACAGTTTAACATATTTTACCCCGATCTCATCGACAAGACTAAAGCACCCACATATAAAATTGTCAAGGAGCCGGGCAACGACGATACCGTTTTATTACATTTCAGTGCTGGACCACCCTATGAAGATATTGCGTTCCGTATCGTAAATCGTGAATGGGAGTTTTCACACAAGCGGTATGTCTCATCACGATTACATTTGGTGGGAGTTCGGGCACTAACCCATCATTTCAGTGGATTCCGGAGTAGCTTTGACAGGGGCTGTATGTCCCTTTGGTTCCACTTCCGACGCAATGTGAGTTTCTTCGTTACTTCATCGGATTGCAAGTACTAAGCCCCCGCAGTTCTATCGCAAGTAGTTTCGTGGAATGTGTTTGCCCTTGAAGTTAATCAATGTAAAGTGATTGTTCTCCGTGTCATTTTCCTGACTTATGTGATCCGAATCTACAATTCACACAAAATAATATACAGTGAACTTTTATTTGTCGCCAATAGGCGACCTTGAAACAAAAGCTTCTATTATCGGCCCTTCAAGGCAAGAACAACGCGAGCCCTTTTACATAATACCATCATACTTGTCATTTGGGTGGCAACCTGCTATTTTTGGAGAATGTTGTCTTTCGACCGAGTGCTGACAGGTTCGGGTGGCTTTGCCCTTTGTTTAAATGCGTACGCGGATACCTATTCCCCTGAGACTGCCTGGAAGCAGTGCTCGTTCTTCTAGTTTGTCAGGTCACAGGAGGAAAGTGTGGACTACATGCTTTGTCCACTGCGTACGCCACAGGCTGTGGTCAAAGCGGGCCACAGCTAGTTTGTTGGCCACTAGAGTGGTCCTTCCTTGGTGGCGACGCCTTGGTACAAAACCTACTGACCCACTTCCCGCAACATGTCTTTTCTTCTCCCTGTCATAAACTTGGTACGGTCTCCTTATGCTTTCCGCTGACCAGCAATCCTGCCAAATATCACCGCCTATCATAATCCCACTTCCGAACGGCTGGATGCTTTCCCCTGACTCTACTCCGCTCATTTCACCGAAGTCTGGTGTCAACGACAACATGAAGTACTATATCGTCAGTCCGTATAAGGACTGTGCCACAATTGCGGACGTTCACACCAATGCATCACCGTACCACTTGGCTAACGCGTGCCTAATCCACACAAACTGCATGATCCACTATCCTCCTTCGTTGGATGGCCACGACTTGAAGGCGTGTAGTATGGAAGGGATTAAACGAGGTCTTAAGAACCAAAGCGATGTATCGTTTCCGTCCCCCACTTTGGTCTCGAGAACACCCTATAGTTGCAACTCCTCTAAGGACGTCCACGAGGGCGTTAAGATGCAGGCCACTGCTCTGCATTACCTCGACGTTTCTCAGGGAGATGCAAAACTGGGTCAAGACAGTGACGAGAATGCTGGTCATTCAGTGGCACCAATCCCTTCCGTTTTGGGGACTGCACTCACGCACAGTGAACACTCAGTGGCGACCCCCTCTTCCGACGTCGCTGCCAATGACTTTCCATGTGGGACACCTTGTGATACTTGCAGCATCATTGCTCCCATAGTTCCACCTTACGGCGTTCGCGGTCCAATGCAAGATGATCCCTTACCTGTCGACCGCAGTGTTCCCACCATCACTTCCAATGCAGTTATTGAGAATGATCCCAAACTTGTCATGGCATTGGCGCATTGGACCGCTGAATGGTTGTATTTACTGATAGTGCAACCCCACCACCACAAAGGGCATCGTTTTGCGTATGTACTGGCCTCCTTACCATTATCTGCTTTAGCTCATGATATCCCCCTTCTACCAGTTACCGAGGGGATCCCGTTAATGTGTGCCCTGCTTTGGCATTACGTATCAGTCGAGTCATTCGAAACCTGCACAGTCCTGCGCAGGTCATCATTCACGCACTTTGGTATATCATTATGCTCACGCGAGACAATAAATTCGAGTGGGAAGACTTGGGTTTCTTGAAGATCCCTATCCTTCACTACTTGCATTCCAAGGGCTCAGCTTGTGCCGAAGACTTCATGCTGCGAACATTTGCTGTCTGCGCTATGATTGCTGACAAGTGGATAAATGATCAACCGTTCGCGGCAAAGGTTTGGTTAGTTGTCCATTTTTTCCCGTGACCTTGGCTGATGGACTTTACAGGGCACAAATGGGCCGAATGCCAAATGTTACCTTTACTGCGTTGGAGGCTTTCGTTCTCAATAATCTCAATTGGAAATTGCACATGACTTCCCAACAGTGGAAATATATACTCGTGACGCTACGGTCATCGGAGCATTCCCGGCTCGACTTTAGTCCCTTCACTCCTACCCCGTCCCCGCGGCGCGTGACGGTCGTCCGTGTTCTAGATAAATTAATTCTCTTAGCCGACGCGTCGGGGGTGTATGCAGGCAGTGTGGGTCATGATTACGAGATCTCTTTGCGTCCAACCTCTGGTTTTCTGCAACGGCCATTGCATATTCATGCTCCACAACCCATTAGACCCATTACTGCCCAATTTCTTGCGCCCTTGGAATGGTGTCCTGAGGCTGACCCGATCGTCAACAAGAGGCCAAGGATTGTAGGAATTGCCCCTGGTGCAGATCGCGACGTGAGCATTCCAAAGTCAGCGACAACAGCTCGCGATCTCCTGGATTTGATTCTTCGGCCTCCTCAACGTCCCGTGTTTATGCCCCTTCCGCGGCCTGCTGGTACATCATTCTGCGGTCCCTTCGGTGCCATTGGCCAACGACTAGCTCATACAGTTGGCCTTAGCCCTACTTGGCCGACCTCCTCTTGGTTTCCTTCACAAAGATGATGTTCTCTTGGAGTCAATTCGTCCATGATCCCTTCCAGTGCATCTGCCTTGCACCTTTCTGGCTTAATGGCGTGTCCTCTGCTACGATACCTCAGGTCACATGCTAGCAAACAGGGATTCCACCATGCGTGGACGCCTCGTAATTGGCCTAACCATTTTGGAGGTTGCATCCCTCTGATAGGCCCGAGCTGTTGTTTTTCTACGTTCTACTCTCCCATTCTTGTATTTTGTCTACATGATTTGTAGAACAATGGTCTGCTTAGGACTAGCCTGTAAGTTCGAGTTGAATGACGAGCTACCCTTTGTCTATGGTGCATGTCACCTAGTCACCACTACTTTTGTACAAACATTATAGCACACACAAATCTTGATGAAAACCTTATTGCCTTTGTGAAACAACTCTAATTTACCATTAGAACAACTTCACTAGACAGATTTTTGATATTCAAAAAAATGACAAAGTTATAAATTCTTGCACCCACCAGAATGGCGGTGTGGCGTGGGAACAGACTAATTAGGAAGGAGACCCCTTGAAACTACTATTTATGGTTTAACACCCCTCCACTGCATTGGTGACTGTGTCAGTGACGCATCGGTTTCCTTTGTGATGCATTGCCCTAAGCTTTGCAGAAGTTCCTTGCCCTCCAGCTCCAACACCTCCAACTCTGACTTGTCTGAACTCGGATCCCACTCGGAACCATCACAGGAAGAGTGGAAGGCCTTAGGCTGATGGTTAACAGTCCCATCCCAGCCACATTCCACAGTTTCTGCCTCGTCAGTGACCCCTGCCTTGCTGACAGGGCCTTCGCTCTCGGTCGTGGAATCCATAAGCTCGATTGTTGAACCACTGACATTTTTCAGTGCTTCTTTTTTGTGCACCTTTCCAGCATGAGCTGTTGTGGCCGCTTTCAGAAACCGTTTGCTGGTGCGAGGCATCTTAGAGGTTCTTAGAGTCGTCAAGCAAGGTTTTCCGTCAGTTAGCTTACTACTAGTACTATCACTTGACCGGTCTTGCAAAATGAAAACACCATGTCTCATAGCTACACAACCACATAAGTAAGTATTGTACAAATTACATAGGCAGGTAGGGGACCATGTATGAAGGAACTTGAGATAGAAATTAAAGCAATATGTGAGGTGTAGAGGCTGCCAGAACGATGCCGGTTTATCACACAAAATGACACAGAGTTGCAAGTGTTCCCATCCGCCAAATGGAGAGCTGTCACCCAGTGTCACACCTAACTTTACAACTCCGATGCTTTGATAACCAAATGCTGTGCAACGACCGCTGAAGGGTAGCAATTTATGTAAGACACTTTTACGCACTGTGGTGGCTGCTGAGTCACTCCGCCAGTACTCTGCTTGACATTGTCGCACTCTTGCATCACTTCATTGCAATGTCAATCGCAATTGAAATGTCCTCTTGACTGTGTCCAAAATTTTTGTAGGAAGTAGGGAAGTATATGAAGAATCTCATTTCAGCTTTGTATGTTTATCTGGTGTGATTTGATTTCAGCCCTGACGAGTTGTTCTGAAAATAGCCCCTTTAGAGCAGTAAATGGTGTCCTGCTCGTGTACAGACATATTTTATTGAAAAAAAAGGATATAATCCTCTTGATATATAGTATAACATGCTCTATGTACAACTACTTGGCTTGGATTGAAGTGTTGCATGTTGTAGTTAGTGTTTTGCATCTCTGTGTCATTTTGCAACACTGGTCAAGTGATAGTAGTACTGAAAAATGTCAATGTCGACCCTTCGCTTAGTCTGTCCTGAGTCTACTTCGGCAAGCTGGCGCATGTTGACCCCCCACTCACCCCCCTCATGACAACTCCCCCACCAAATTGGCGTCTGTACAAAGGTAGTGGTGACTAGGTGACGTGCACCATACTACATTATCATGATAAAGCCGGCGGCAGGTGGTCCCTCCTGCACACGACCATCTTTGTCATCTTCTCATCGACATGATCATCATTGTCCTCGCCTCAGTGCGGTGTGGCAAGTGTTGTCATGGGCCACAGCTGTTCAATGTAGGTGCTGACGATCTTGCATCCTTCGTGCTATCTTCCTCTTTGCATCTCTTCTCATGGTGTCCGCAGCTTCGCCTCAGTGCGTTCACTTCCGGTGTCATTTGCAGTCGTTGTGTGCTGAACCCAGGTGAAAACTGGACAGGAATATACTGGGACGTGAGCTATTGCGTCTCTCCTCATGGTGTCTGTGCAACTTTGTCGGCATCCTTGCTCTTGATGATGGCATTCAATTCATAACTGAAAAGCTTCACCTCCGATGGTTGACACGATGCACAATGAAGCATACCACCACTGCTTTCAGCAGGACGCAACAAATGAGAGAGTAGACCGCAAATGATGGAACGCACAGATGTGGTGGACACCATAGCTGCCGGCACTACTATTATCATTCATCGTCAGTCCTTCCTTCCTCCTGGCGGCACCGAAGTGTTACTGCAGGCCCGTGCGCAGCTCGAGTTCAAATTGCAGCACTGTCGCCGTCCACCATGTCATGGTGTGCATCCGTCCGCCAGTATATTGTTGCCGTTCCATCATTTGCCGAGCTTTGCCTATCAAGGTATGGTAGGCATTCAGACCTGAATTCTGTTGACGTCTTGACTTTCAGTGAGGAGCCTGCTGCTGATAAGTTATGAGATCAACTGCTCTCGACCTTCGCATTCCTGCTCACACATGTCGAATTATATAGTATCAGCTCTTTCGCGCGTTCGAAGCCGACACGACTCCTTAGTTAGATACTGCAGATGTAGTATTTTTCTCCCTACTATTGTGGCTTCGCACTGATCCGTAGGAAGAGAGCGCTTGTATGTACATATGTACGTGTCTGACTAAGCCAGGGATCTCACTCACCAGAATCCAAATCCTGTGATCTACCTCCCAACACGATCTACCTTTGATTCCGGTAACAATGACTGAGACGACGAATCTGTCCACCACGATGGACATTGACGAGGCCGCTATTGACGAGGGTCTCTACTCCCGCCAGCTGTGAGCGATTCTTTACAATTCTGAAGGATCGCTTACATCTACCCATACTAAACTCGTACATTCCTCCAGGTATGTCCTCGGACACGAAGGTACAGTGGTATAATTAGGTATCTGGCACGAACTGAGACACCATGGATAGCGATGAAGAAGATGGCTGCATCAAATGTTTTGATTGTCGGTCTGAACGGATTGGGCGCTGAGATAGGTGCGGCTAAATGATTGATCTTTTTATTATGATGCTGATGCATATTCGTGCATTATAGCAAAAAATGTTTGCTTAGCAGGTGTTAAGTCGGTAACCCTGTATGACCCCGAACCAGTGACTGTGCAAGATCTAAGTTCGCAGGTAAGCGTATATTTCTTCAGACAGTCTTCCGCTGCTAATGAGGATCACCAGTACTTCCTTCGAGAGACGGATGTCGGAAGTCCGCGTGCAGCAGCTACGTTACCCCGTTTATCGCAGCTGAATGCATATGTTCCCGTGCGCGACCTTGGTGGCCAAAGCGGACAAGAGATATCCGTAGATATGATACGCCCATTCCAAGTAGGCCGAAGTGGTCATCATCATATTTTATGCCCTTAAATTTTTGGTGCAGGTGGTTGTTCTTTGTGGTGCCTCCTATGAGAAACAACTCGAAATCAACGACTGGACACATGCTAACGGTGTATATTTTATCTCAGCTGATACTCGTGGTCTATTTGGGTGAGTTCCATTTTCCTCGTCGGCCGCGCCGATCCTTATGTTCGATAGGTCTGTCTTTAACGATTTTGGTCCCAAATTTACCTGTGTGGATCCGACTGGTGAGCAGGCATTGTCGGGTATGATCGTCTCTGTTGACAAGGTGAGAATTTTGCTCACATCTAACCTGTTCATGTGATGGAATACTTCAAGGACAAGGAGGGTCTCGTAACTTGTCTCGATGAGACACGTCATGGTCTTGAGGACGGTGACTTCGTCACCTTCACGGAGGTGCAAGGCATGGAGGAATTGAATGGCTGTAAACCGCGAAAAGTCTCAGTGAAAGGTCCTTACACATTCACCATCGGGGACACCTCTGCCTTCGGTGATTACATACGAGGTGGTATCTTCCAACAGGTCAAGATGCCTAAGATCATCGAGTTTGTGAGTCTGTCACCCCCTTGTGGGTGGCAATTTATTGACTGTTTTCAGAAACCACTGCGTGAATCATTGAAATCCCCAGAACTTTTCATTACTGATTTTGCGAAATTCGACCATCCCGCTAGTCTCCTTGCTGGCTTCCAGGCACTCTCCCTATTCCAGAAGCAACATCAACGGCTTCCCCGTCCTCGTAACGCGGAGGACGCGTCAACTTTCATTTCTCTAACTAGAAAGATAGATGTCGATGCAGAAGAGAAGATACTCACGGAATTAGCGTATCAAGCAACTGGAGACCTTCCGCCTATTACAGCTGTCATAGGTGGCTTCGTTGCTCAAGAAGTTCTGAAGGCATGTTCGTCCAAATTCCACCCAATGGTTCAACATTTGTTTTTCGACTCTTTGGAATCGCTTCCATCAATACTTCCGACAGAAGACGACTGCCAACCAATTGGAAGTAGGTATGATGGGCAGATTGCAGTTTTCGGAAAACAGTTTCAAGATAAGCTTGCTTGTCACCGCCAGTTCCTTGTCGGCGCTGGAGCTATTGGGTGCGAGATGCTCAAGAACTGGAGCATGATGGGCCTTGCCACAGGACCGGGTGCAAAAATCCATGTTACTGATCTCGACACAATCGAAAAGAGTAATCTGAACAGGCAATTTCTCTTCCGTCCAAAAGATCTCGGCAAGTTCAAGTCAGAAGTAGCTGCTGCCGCTGTCGCGGACATGAACCCTGCTCTCAAGGGTCATATCCTCTGTAAGCAAGAACCAGTCGGGCAGTCAACTGAGAGTATGTGTCCTTTATCACCTTTTAGAACATAGTCCTGAACTTCCCTTGCAAGGCGTCTTTAATGATGAATTTTTCGCTGGGCTGGATGGCGTTACCAATGCTCTGGATAATGTTGCTGCACGTAAGCACTTTGGCTTGATTTTGCAGAATTGTTGGACATTTTTCCTTTCAGGTCAATATATGGATCAACGTTGCGTTCTGTATGAGAAGCCACTTCTGGAGTCCGGGACCATGGGCACAAAAGGAAATGTTCAAGTCGTTATTCCTCATCTCACGGAATCCTATTCATCTTCGCAAGATCCCCCTGAGAAGCAGACACTTTCATGCACCGTCAAGAACTTCCCCAACGCCATTACGCATACCATTGAAGTGGGTGAATACCTGAAGTTTATCGATGTGATGATGACCGTTCTTTCAATCACAGTGGTCTAGACAGGAGTTTGATGCTCTTTTTGTGAAGCCAATAGAATCTGTTAACCAATACCTCTCGGAACCTAACTACCTGGAAAATTCCCTCAAATATTCGGGCCAGCAACGCGAACTCGTGGAACAAATTGTGTCATATCTCGTCACGAACAGGCCATTGACTTTTGAAGAGTGCATTGTCTGGGCCCGCCTCCAATTCGAGGATAAGTTCAACAATAACATTCGACAGTTACTCCACAGTTTACCCAAAGACCACCTTACAAGCACCGGCCAGCCGTTCTGGAGCGGTCCAAAACGTGCACCAGACCCGTTAACGTTTGATTCCTCCGACGTTAGTCCATGTCTTTGAATATTTTCAAGAAATTGACAGTTCTCAGCACACTCACTTGGCTTTCATTATTGCCGCTGCAAATCTTCATGCATATAACTACGGTCTCCGAGGCGAAACCGATCCTAACGTTTTTAAGAAGATTGCGGATTCTGTTATTGTACCTGAGTTTGCGCCTAGGAGTGGTGTGAAGATTCAGATCAGTGAGAATGACCCAGTCGACCAATCTACCCCTGGTATTATCGTAATCTTGGTAACTTACCTTGGGCTGACATCATTGTTAAGGTTCGAATGATTCGGACGACGTCATCAAGAAATTGCCACCTCCGTCTTCACTCGCTGGTTTCCGCCTCACCCCTGTTGAGTTCGAGAAGGATGACGATACAAACCACCACATCGACTTCATCACAGCTGCTTCGAATCTACGTGCCACGAATTACAAAATCCCTGTAGCTGATCGTCACGCAACGAAACAGATTGCGGGCAAAATCATCCCAGCCATCGCTACCACCACCGCACTGGTTGTTGGTCTGGTTTGTCTGGAACTCTACAAGGTGAGAAGGCCGCGTCGTTATAAGGGACAGCCCACTTAGCTGTTCTCAAGATCATTGACGGCAAAAGGAAGCTCGAGGAGTACAAGAATGGATTTATTAATCTTGCTTTACCCTTCTACGGGTTTTCCGAACCAATCGCTGCGAAGAAGAACAAGTTCGGTGATAATGAATGGACCCTCTGGGATCGTATCGAGTTCAAGAACGACCCCACGCTCAAGGAATTCGTCGAGTTTTTCAGGACTCACCATAAGCTCGAAGTCACCATGGTCAGCCAAGGTGTAAGTATGCTGTGGAGCTCATTTACAGATAGGAAGAAGGTACGGATACGACTAAGTGGTGGTGCATGATATCTCATCTCTGGTTCAGAGTGCAGAGAGGCTACCTATGAAGTTCAGTAAGCTGGTGGAACATGTCAGCAAGAGGCCCATCCCGCCTCATACCAAGCACCTTCTTGTGGAAGTAATGCTGATGGACGAAGAGGGTGAGGATGTTGAGGTGTGTTGCAGTCACTGTTGTTGTGCTTTCTAGGTTCACCATTTCTTTCACAGGTACCATTCATCTTGATCCATATCTGAGAATGCCAATGAATTCCAATAAATTGTATTGTACCGAATCAATAGATTCTGTGTAGCATTTTTTTACACGTTGGAATATTTGATAAATATTCGAAGTCACCGAACGCGACTTTCTGTGAGGGGCATAGGACACTGAGCATTCAGCACACATGAAGTAGGGCTATGTACTACAGAACTAAAGTACGGGGCTCTACGCCTGAAAACTTCAAAGAGGATTACATATCTACTTACCTACGAAGGGGGTTAATGTATGCAACGAAGGCAATACCTAACGGATCGACGAGCAATGATCAACTGGAAGGTAGGACGGCAGGATCACCAGTGTGAAATGAACGGCAAGTAAAAGGCCGAAAGGGATAGATGGCAAAATGTTTTTGAGAGGTTTTTTTTTGGAATGTTTTGTGTAGTTTCGTGATGTGTTATGTGGGATGGAATGGGTAAGGGAGAAAAAAAACGTAGCAAGAAACAAAGAGCCAGGGAGACGAACTAGTCATCGAAGGGCAATTAGGTTAGTGGGCGTGAGGGTACTGAACGAGAATGGATACATCGACAGAAGGATAACAACGAATCAAAGGCGGAGAATGTTCAATCCATGAACAGCGGTATGGGTCCGAGAATATCATTGATCATCCGATCGAGCGACAACTAGGTCAGGGATGATGTCTCGCATAAATATATTGTTTACGCGATCGAGATTTCGAAAGATGGGTTGTTTGGTCCATGAGACGGGATGGATACGTCTTGAGGCGAGGACCCAAAAAAGGCAAACATAGCTCCAGAAGCAAAGAGAAAAAAAATCCAGTATTCACAAGCCGAGAAAGGAGGGACAGGCATACGCAAGGGAACGGAAATTACAGCACCATTTGGATGGAACCTGGCGCAGCATTAAGGAGCCGAGACGATGATAAGTGGAGTAGAGTTCTAGGAAGGAGTTCACAAGTGAGGATTCAGGCGCGTAGCCAATTTGACTGATGGTTCACAGACGGATGTGGACCCAATGGCTGTCTAGAAGGGACATAGCTGTAACGTTCGAGGTGAACCCAGGATGTAGTCATGAATGGGGGATAGCCCGTGCCGTACGGTGTCATGCATCCCTCACCGTAAGAACGGTCGAACGTTCCATATCCCCCATCATGCTTAGAAGATCGAAACAAGTCCACACAGTGAGCCGATTGCACCTGTTGCGATGTATGAATTTGAGGAGGGCACCAGCGCGGATTATGGGACGACCCAATATAGTTACCATCAAGGGGAAGATATGTTATGGGGGCTGCCGTCCAAGCCTGGTACATCACCGGTGTGGGTGCAACATAACGAACCGGATGCAGAGGACGTTCGGGAACGTAAATATCACTGACACGATTATTGCGATGGGACACGGGTTCATCCTCAGTTGGGCTCCATTTGGGAGGTGGCAATAGGGGCATGCGTGTACTAGATGGGTCATGAGGAAGCATCGAAGAACCGCCACCTGGAGTAAAGCGACGTGAGGCATTGCTATTGCCGGCGCGGCGCCTGGGAAGGTACTCCTCTCGAAGGGGGCCATCCTCATCTAAATTGATATCAAATGAGTCTGCATCACCGAAGCTATTTAATAACCCAAACTTCTCCTGCAGTCTTTGATCCACGCCAAGAAAGACAGGCTCGTCCGAGGGGCTTCCTAGGGGTGCTTCCATAATATCCTGGATAGTTGATCGAAGGATTGAACGCGGGCAGGACGATGGACGGGAAATCGGCTGCGGAAACAGGGAACTCGATAGGGAGTGGTGATATGAAAGTAGATGCTTGAGCCATTCAGACCAGGCAGGTGGGGAAACCGACAAATCATGCGCCAAAATATCCAACGCAAAATATTCAAGCCTGTTCAGGGACTGGACTGGTACGTTGGAGATGGTATGCCTGACCACATAAGATCAGAGTGATAATGCAGGTATGAAGGAACTTACCAAGTCTTGTTGGAGAAGGTATGATCGTCAAGCCATTTATTTGCCAACATAAACCCTAACAAGATGAGTCGGAAAGTCGCGGTGCCTTCAGCTGATTCCCCATCCGCGTTACCGCGGATGTCACCGAGTAGCTCAGCCCTGAACCGCCGCTCTTTCACATGTTCTGGACCTAAACCGGCTGCACCAAAGAACACCGGTAAACGTGCGATATACCACAAAGCCAAAAGGACCGCAGAAGGTTGCAAGAGTGTTGACATCAGCACAGATTGGACTGCATTGGTCAGATGCAACGGCACAGGCAGCCGAAGTGGAGCCGCGTTAAGAGGACTAGACGAATTTGTCAGCCTATCAGAGAAAATGGGACAGCAAACTAAGAGCGTACGTGTAATGGCCGATCGACTGCGGGAGCGGAATCCCGTTGGTACAAACCTTCCAAACATAAGTGACAGCCCATTCCGCCATTGGTTCAGCGAACCGTTTGTAAGTGAGCGTAGCGGTAGGGGGAGGCTGAGTTGCTCCGGAATGAACACCCTCTTTCACTGAGTAGGGTTGAAGGTGACTATATTTGGAGCCACAGATATCGGGATATAAAATGGGCAGTTCCTGTAAACTGGTAGCAACAAATGGGTCGTAGATGGCTGTGGCGTCGGAGGTGGCAACTGCGCGATCAACGTATTCCCCGAAAGGGGTGAGAGGTTCCATGGGACTAGAACTCAATTCGCCATTGACTAGGTCTGATGAGTCATCTTCGAAGAGAGGGCCAAATAGAGCCGGCTCATCCGCAAGACACAGGTTGGGAGTCGAAGACCAGCCACGCACGCATTTGATTTGAGTGTCATCGCACGAACCGATGGATGGAACGTGAGCCGCTACATCCTGATTTAAAAAATCGTGGGCAGTCCAAGGACGAGCGCCACCAGATTCCACGTCTGGGCCACAATTTTGAGTAAAGGTGGGCGGAAAACACGCTTTCGCATGAGCTCCTTTAATGGCGGGTGCGTTGGCCGCACTAGCCAACCCAAACCGAAAACCCTGCTCACCCTCTTCTACAGCAGTCGCTGGACGGCGATCGTATACGCGATCATTGTGCCTTGTCCAGGGATGAAGAGTTGTGTGAGTCAGTGGTTGGCCAACAGATGGGAGGGAGAGCGCACGCCCGTGATGATGCGAGAGAGAGGGTGTCCTGAGAGTATTACCAGGGTTGGCGTGCTTTCGGGACAAACACGCTGGGGCTCTCGGAACAAAAGGAACTGGGACTGGCATCTGCAAGAGAGCAAGGACAAGAGACGACTGCCTAGTTGCTCGATGAGCACAGAGCAGCTGAAATCCCTTGTTGAAGTCGTGCCCCTAATAACGAGCAATGAGAAAAAGAAAAGTCGTGAAAAAAAGTCGTAAAAGGCTCCAGGGTACGAAGATCTAGAATAGGAGGGATGACCCGGTGCGATGGATGGCGAACGCGCAGCAAAGGCGTGCCTTTTGAGTAGGTGTTAGCAAGGAAGAACCGGGCAACGACCTGGATAGCTGAAGGCCGCTGGCCGAGACTAGCCTTGTATCGGGGGGAGAGCAACTAGAATATTATAGAGATGAAGAGTAATAAGGATGGGAGATGGCCGACGAAGGTGCCGATGTAGAATTCCTTGAAGCTTCCCTCAACGATAGCAAGGAGTCCCGTCGACGCTGTCGCAGACGATGAGGAGAGAGAGAGAGTGGCAAGAATGAGACCGACTACGAGTCGATCCACACAGCCAAACGGTCCTGGGAGCGTGAAAAGTCGGCTTTTGTTTGCTCTTTATATTCAAACAGCATTGATTATGTGATATTTTCTCAGGCTCGTTCCGGAAGTGTTTGTCCTTGTTTTTGACTATTGAATTCACAAGTCCTTGACAAATAATGTGCACACTGTGAGCAGCGATCAAGCATGGTCTTTGCACAGTCCTCGTTATACGCTGGGGGCGACATTCAAGATGGTACAATCGCATCACAGCAACTCGGACTTGACTCGATCACACTTGGCCAGCTCAAAGCAATGGTCAATACCGCTCCCAAGCCCAAGGCACGCCACGACCAATCTTGAGTCTATTACACATTGTTCATGCGTGTATTTACAGCAATCATTCTATGACTTTCGCTACGACGATGAGGATACCGTAATGAACGAAATTGACGAATTCTACTCGTACGTAGAAATGCCTCAGGTCGCCGAAAACTTGAAAGCTTGGCAAGGTTCCTTCCGTGGCGGTATGTTGCGCGATTTCCACGAGCTCAATCCTTTTGTCGTCCAATCACATTCTTCTGATAGAGTGGACAAATCCTGATACGTCCAACGCGCAGAGGAAGGCACATGTCGAAGTCCTTCTCGAAGGTCTCGAGCATCGGGATGCCGAAGTCAGATTCACTAATGCACGCCGCCTATTTTACGTCCTCCAAGGTTAATTGACATGTGTCTTATCACGAGCAGTCGGATAATCCGTATTTCTTAGGTACATTTGCTGAAACCACGTCACCGGAACACCAGTTGCACTGGATTTATGAAAACTGCAAGGTGGTCCGGAGCGCCAACGGTCTGAACACAATTGTGGAATCCATGAAAATCGCTAGTCAGAAACACGACTTACTCTGGTACGTTTCTGCGTGTCCCGTTGACAAATATTCCACCTCACCTTCATGTTAGCTCACTCTCCGATGCTGATGTAGCGCATTTCCAAATCACGCCTGAAGAAAGAGCCAACTTTCTTGAAGAATTCACAACCGAAATCTCAGTCTACCTTGGGATGATGTATCATATTATTGAGGTGTTCAAGGAACGAGACGACTTCGCAGACGAGCTCAGTGAGTAAAACGCCCTTAGTTTATGACAGGTGTGAATTAAGCAAAATTGTCAGTGAGCATGGATCCCCCTTTACCAGTATATTTATTCAATGTCGTGTCCGGGTTGAAAGACAAAAGTGCCAAAGGCTATCCCATAAAGAAGGTACGCGATCATCTTGACGTCATGGTCCGTTTTGCTTAGTTGGTTGCAGCTCCTTCTTGTATTATGGAAGACGCTCCTTGCATGCTGTGGAGGAATAAGAGAACTTGGACGTGTAAAGAATTTGGCGCGAGAGCTTGCTTCGCTTCCCCCAGTCCCTGACGAAGGTGAGCACTGTCGATTACCATTATATACTCGTCTCACCAGCAAACTTAGACATCCCCATTAAGTGCACGCCGCTTGACATTGAAGCATTTCATCAAGAAACGTCCGTCAAATATCCGACATTCACATCACCACCGATGCGTGACTCCCCCTCCGAGAAACCCTCTGGACCAGTTCCTACCACTAGACTAGCACAAGCGTATTCCCCCATTCCCGTTCGACATCATTACCATCACGATGAGTCAGACTCGCAACAGGCGGGACTTCCTAGTGCAATCACCCAACCATTCCATCAACAGTCCCAAAATATGGGTTTCAGATCTAACCCCCAACCCCCAACCCCAGCCCCCTCGCCCCCACCCTCTCCAAAACCCAAGAAGCAGCAGTACCAGACAGATCAGAATAGACCATTCCTATTTCCGTTTTCCAGAAGGGGTCGTTTCGGTCCCAACAAAGACCGCCTAGTGCCTTTTGCAATCGATGAAGCCGATAGACTTTACAACAAGCACATGTACGTGAGCCTGTCATTGTGGCAGATGTGGCGCACGAGGGAAGAGTGTATGACTGCCGAAAGCGGGTTAGAACACATGCCCGGAACAGAAAGCACCCAGGAACCTCCCAGAGTTACATTGGCAGTAAGTTAGTCTTTCGCCATCATGAGCAATTGCCCTAATTATCCTTTCCCAAGGATTCTGAATCTGCGGAGCCCCTTCCTGACATGGCGCTATTGGATACCAAGATCGCTGAGGCTGAAGCGGCCATTGCCGAGGCACCTTCTGGTCCTTTGGAACGTAAAGCCAGGGAAAGAAGGGAGGATCTCGTGCGATTGAAAAGAGTAGAAACGATCTATGTAAGAACTTTGCTTTGGCATCCATCACCTGCTGAGCCAACAATCAGACCTCCATTATTCCCGTATTGTCAGGTTGGGTGTTGGTGCTACTAAAACTTCTACTGGCGACTGTATCAGCTGGTACTGGTCAGCAACAGGCTCCTCAATCATCAACATCTTCAGTGTTCCCGCCTGGTGTTGCTTCCCGTAAGCAGGAAGTTCCGCTGTTTGAGGCATTTCTCATGTACATGTACTTTAGCAGCAGAGCAACCGCCCGCCTCTCCCCCTACTCTCGATGACATTGACGTCACCCGGCACCGCGAGATCACCTCCAAGGCTGTTTCCGCTATTCTATTGCTTACTTTGAAATGGTTCAAAGCGTCTCGTAAGTGCCCTGAGTTTTCAGACTGTTGCGAGGCACCACCCTTTATCAATAGATGTCATGAAATTTCACCATCTCGGGCAGCTCTTACTTGACACTAATTGTCTGCTTCTGATCCTGAAGATGTTTGGTCTGCAAGAAGTCTCGATTTCTGTCGTATCAAAGGCTGATTCCCCTGATGACAAGTAAGGTGCTCCTTACATTGTATTCTAATAAAAACTCACTTGCTGTAGTTTCTTCCGGTATTGTCAGATACACCATGGACGGGTTGCTCTGCGCGTGCAGGAGGACAAGCCAAGGTCGCCTTCCCATACTGTCATTCACAGCAAAAATCTGCCGAATGGACAGAGGCACGAAGAGGAAATAGAAATGCTCACCGAATTTTCTTGGCGTAACTTTTTCTCTGCCATCAACTTTGCGAAGATCATGCAGAAACTGTCTAAGAACCGATCACACCGAATATGGATGCTTGTTCAGTATAAGAGCTCCGTATGTAACATGACTGTGTTTGGAACAGTACCCTAACCTACCCTGTCCTAGGCTGTTCTGAAGCGGGTATTACGCGTGTCCCACCCACTTCTCCAGCTCCAAGTCCTGAAACTTATTAAAAGCCAAGTGCCTTTCTGTGGTCGGAAATGGCGCCAAAGTAAGACTACCGCGGCGCACATGTGGTCGAGTGACTAATTCCCTGCATGTACAGCCAACATGAAGGTAATCACTTCCATCTATCTTAACTGCAGACCAGACCTGCGAGATGAATGGCTCACTGGAAATGAAGTCGATGACCTATCTGATGCGCAGGTAAGGTATTTTCCCACAGAATGGTCACCTCTGAACGTCCATATAGGCCCAAGAACAAGCATTGCGCCACCTTGTCAAGTTCTGTAAGTGGCTTCGGATGCTCTGTGAGGATGGTGTTGCTAAACCCTGGACAGATAACAACAGACGGTACGGTCCCCAAGCCGTGCAACACGCACAAGCGCACCGGCGATCTGTCAGTATTACTCACAACATGGAGGGCTTGCCACCGGGTTTGGAGTTGAGTAACATCATCCGCCCTCTGGGCACGCCAAATATCGTCGAAGCGGATGTCTTCCCTCCACCACGGTCGCAAGCACCGGATCCCTCTATATTCCTCCCATATACCACAGAGGATCTTGCATTTGAAGAGGAATACGAAGAGTATTTGTCTGATCTGGGATGGTCTGACGAGCAGACGTCTAGTTTGTCGTTCCCTCCTACGCCCTCCACCTCGGCGTGGTCCAGGTTACCTGAGTTCGTGTCGAGCATGACGGATAATATTAGTGATAGCGAGAGTGTCGTGTCAATTGGCGACCTCGGTGACGATGCAAGACTTGAAGGTAGGGATGACCGTGATAACCCAGATGAAAACGTTACCAACTGGGAGGTAAGTATATGCACACAGCTGGTCATTGGTGTGGCTCACATGAATTTGTGTTGTAGCATCTGAGTCCCAAGACTATGGCCGCCCTTCCCAAATCTCCGGCTGGCAATCGCCGTTCAAGCTCTGGAGGAGGACTTCGTCCCGTCTTGCCCTTTGGTCTTGATGATGACAGCGCCTTGGATCTGGGCGATGAAGAAGAGCCAGAAATTGGACCTATGCCCAGAGAACAATCTGGTCCCTTCGCATCTGGAGGTGGAGTTGACGAAGTCGAATACGCGTACGGGTAAGCACTTATCAGCATGCCTATGGACATGTTGATCTCACAGACAGTGCAGCGTCTAGAGCATGGTTTGGCATCAGGGGTTGGTGGTCACTTAAATTCGTATTCAGTCGCCTCTGCGTACATCATGAATTTTTGGGCACAATAACACTGCACAGTAACCTGCATTGTATATGTGGCGATGAACAGATCCTATCAACACAACTCGCCAAATGAAGCCTGCAGCCTTGCCGTAGCCCAAGGACTACCAGCTGTGTAGAAGTCCATGGGATACGGCCTTCTTGAGGTCCGACCGTCCTTCGATCCTTCGATCCAGCCCGCTGTCCTCCACAATGCAACACTGGTTTCATAGGGGCTCAGTAACGGTCGACTGAACGCATATCCCCAGTCTATGGACAAGCGTGGGCAGGATGTTTGCACGAAGACTGAAATATGGGGATCGAAGAGTGCAAGCTTTGCAGGAGAAAGCTCAGACAGTAAAATTGGTACGTAAGGTATTGGAGCATCTGATGATCCAAGCTGGCGAGTGATGGCCTGCAATTGTTTGAGGCTCCCCTGACGCCCAAGCGTGCCTAGTATGACTCCCCAGATAGGTGCCTCCAACGCTGCCTCAGACTGTTTCAAGTCCGAAGAAAAGGCCATGACACTCTTGCGAGCTCTCTGCAAGGCTTCATCCCTCACGGCATACATTTCGTCGTGGCTGTACCTCTCTCGTGTGAGTTTCTTGGAGTAAGGATCATAGCGGAATGCAGGGACAGTGGGGTTAGCAATCATGATGGACTCGAGATGAAAGCGACCATCGCCAAGGTATCTGTTTGGCATCAGGGGCAACGAAGACTCGACAAAGATGAGGGACAGACATCAGAGCGTCAGTGTCATGGAGTGTGGGTGCAGTACAACCCAGAATCTCTCCTGGAGACAGCGGTTTTGAACGTGGTATAGTCGCGTCATATTTTCCAGGCCATATTTTGAAGTTCTGGATCGCTAGGGTGTTATCAGCAGGGTAGAGATGATTCACTTTGGGGATGGCGAAGGATGGCGAGGGCTCCATATAATCGACTGTGAGACTCTCCTTGAGCTTTTGCAAGGCCGCTACAAACTGAATGGTAGAAACTAGCGCTAATCGAGTTGGAATTTGATTTGCAGCGGCGTGCTCCGGTTGTCGTTGTTCGCCGCTATCTCCTGAAAAATCAGGGCCTTCGATCCGAAGGTACCGACTACCACGAAGCTGCTGACCAGCAGGAATATTCGCATCAGACTCTTCGGACTCGAGTAGTTCCTTATGGAAAGTTTCACGGTCACAAGGGAGGTTTAGTCGGATGGTTTCCGCCAGGTGCGAAGAATCGATGCCTATTTCCACAAAAACATAAAGGGTCTTTATCGTAGTTTGATCGATTGGCACTGGGAGTCGCCCGATCAGCAAGAAACATTGTGGACGTTTCAGGAGCGCTGACCGAGACAGCTATGGCCGTAGTGAATGAGCATATCGCAGCCCAGTGCAACGGCAGTGTAGTCATCAATACAGCATGCGCCATACGTAACATCGCCCATGATGACTGTCAGGGCGTCGGTGAACCTGTACATTGTCAAGCAGTTGACATCGAAGAGCATGAATTACGCACCGCTCGATAATGTCAGCGATAGTACAGGCAAACATCTGGAGGCCCTCGGGCATCTGGAGAGCTACCATCTTCGCCTTGTTCTTCCGAACGTGATGTATGGTTTTGTGGATCTCAAACGAATAGTTTGAAGGTAGTTGGGCAATGGCTTGATTGAGCAGTACATCTGTCAGGATCTCCTTTGGAATCTGGTTTGCGATGGTTGTGGGAGCACCTGGCTTTGAAGGCGCAGCCGATTTGGATCCGACGAAGCGCTTTCGTGACTTTATGTTCTTGTTCTCGACCATCTCCGAGGCCATCGCGTTCGCGTGAGTTCAAACCGAATTATTCTTCTCGGATGGATGTCAATGGCACGTGACCTTTATATGAACATAACGAAAGAACTTTTGCAATTAGAACTTCGAAGTTTGCAGCGAGTACACATGCCAGGCAACCGTACGAACTAATAAGCCCAAATGGCCTCTTTGATGGCCCTCACAAGGCCGCAGTAATGAGTTAAATAATCTGGTGTATTTCCGGAGAGGCAGCTGTGCCACGTGACCTTCACTACATATCGAAGCAGGTTCTTCTCGGCTCTGAACAAAACCAAATATTCAGCGCTTTCAGTGTTCCCAGCACCCTTTGGGTTCTCTCTTACTTTCACCCACAGGTACCGTTTCTCCATGATGCTTGACGGCGATGAGGCCGGCATCCTGGGACAATGTACTATGCGAGGTTCTTGTGGAACCAGGGCTTGGTTCGGTCAGCCGCTACCATGTCCTTATGATGGTCCACCCGTAGAAGTATGCGTTGCGTTTGTGCTTTGTCAATTATACTGACAACGTTCACTTAGCCGGAGGATAGCAAAGCTCGGGAATTGCTTGTATCCGTTTGCGGCGAGGAGTATGCACAGGGGCCTTCCTGCTGTACGTCTGAACAGGTGGAAACTCTTCGAGACTCTCTGGGGAGGGCAGAAGCAATTATTTCTTCTTGTCCAGCCTGCAGGAATAACTTTAGGTCGTTCTTTTGCTCATTCACGTGCTCCCCTCGGCAAGGCTCTTTTCTAAATGTCACCGAAACGCAGAAGTCCACCACAGGTGAAACTGCAGTCAAGACTGTCGACTTCTTTGTCGGCCATCAGTTTGCCTCCGGTTTCTATAACAGCTGCAAAAACGTGCAGGTTGGAGCTACGAATGGATACGCTATGGATCTCATTGGGGGAGGTGCCAAGTCTTATCCAGAGTTCCTCAAGTTCCTTGGGGATGAGAAATACCTAGGAAGTCCATTCCAAATTAATTTCCCTCGGACCCCTCCATCAGTTATCCCTCTGAATCTCGTTCCGAGAAACTGTGCAGACAATGACCTCGCTAGTCGGTGTGCATGCATAGATTGCCCAGATGTATGCCGGGCATTACCATATGTCCCCCCACCTGGACAAGAACCGACGTGTCACCTTGGCGGTTTGACTTGTCTGTCTTTCATCATAATACTAGTCTATGCTCTTGCGGTTGTAGCCTTCCTCCTTGGATATATCCTGCAAGTTACCCTACGGAAACAAAGAGAAAAAAGATACGAACGCATGGTTTTGTCCACTGATGCATCCGCCACGCTTTCTCCAAGGCTCCAGACCCGCAATCTTGTCGGTGCTGTTTCGCTGTCGCATGGTGACGGTGACGACTCCCTTGGAGCACAATCCACAGATTCAAGACGTCTTGGTCAGGGTGCATCACTTCTAGATCCTATCGAAGCATTCCAACCCCGTCAATATCGCTTGAACACCCTTTTGAGACGTGGTTTCTACAGGCTTGGCCATGCAGCAGCTTCTTCCCCTTTCCTGACATTCGCTCTGGTGTTCACTGTCGTTGGCCTACTCAATTTTGGCTGGAAAAAGTTCGAGATAGAGACTGACCCGGTCAGGTTGTGGGTTGCTCCCGACTCCGAGAGCAAACTGCAGAAGGAATTTTTCGACGAGCACTTTGGGCCATTTTATCGCGCAGAACAGATTTATGTGACGAAAGCGCAGGGCATTTCTTCTGTCCCCGGAAATGCGTCCCTCAGCAAGTCTGTTCTCTCGTATGACCACCTCCACCACTGGCTTGGAGTCGAGCAGGACATCCGTGACCTTCGTTCATCTCCCAATGGCTATGGTCTCACAGATGTTTGTTTCAAGCCTGCGGGACCTGGCGGCCCTTGTGTCGTCCAGTCAATTGGCGCATGGTTTGGAAATGACCTTAGCGATTACAATGAGGAGACGTGGAAAGATCGTGTCCTCGAGTGCGCGAACGCCCCAGTGGATTGTCTCCCCGACTTCCAACAGCCACTTGGGCCCCAATATATATTGGGTGGTGTACCCGAGAATAGTGCAGGAGATAAATTATACTTGGAAGCCGAGGCCATGGTTGTCACGTATGTGGTGTCAGATTCTCTGGATCTCGGCGAGAAAGCGAAGGCTATGGAATGGGAACAGGCCCTCAGAGAGTATCTGGTCCACCTTGATGAGAGCATTGCTCAGGAAGCTGGCCTGCATATCGCATTTTCGACCGGCGTATCGCTGGAAGAGGAGATCAGTAAAAGCACCAACACGGATGTCAAGATTGTCGTTCTATCGTACCTAGCGATGTTTCTATATGTCTCGCTGGCGCTTGGGAACGGAGCAACGAAATACGGAGGGGGGGGTGTTGTGGCATCGTTGGTCCAATGGACACGGAACTTGCCCTTACTCTTTAAGCCTTCCAGCGTCGCGTCTGCTGCGATCTCTGCTGATTCTAGGGACACCCCACGCATCTTCCCTCGCCTACCTCGCGGTATTTTCGTGAACTCCAGGGTCACCCTCGCTTTGTTTGGAATTGGTCTTGTGATTCTGTCAGTGTCATCCTCTGTCGGCCTTCTATCCCTTCTTGGTGTGAAGACGACTTTAATCATAGCCGAAGTCATTCCTTTCCTTGTCCTCGCTGTTGGCGTAGATAACGTTTTCATTTTGGTCCACGAGCTCGACCGACAGAACCTCCTTCATGGCCCCAATGCGTTAGCGGTCACACAAAACTCTGCGTCCACATACCCCCGTTCCCCTACCCAATCCCACCGTTCTCCCTTTGAATCTGCCCGGGATGATTCCGTTGATGCTGCATCACTGTCATCCTACCTCTCTGTAGAGGAACGCGTAGCGAAGACTTTGGAAAAAATGGGACCGTCTATTCTCCTTAGTTCTGTTACAGAAACGGTGGCCTTCGGCCTGGGTGCCCTGGTGCCGATGCCAGCTGTTCGCAACTTCGCTCTGTATGCGGCTGGTAGTGTGTTACTGAATGCAATACTTCAAGTTACGGTCTTCGTAAGTGCGCTTACACTGGACCTGAAGCGAGCAGAGGTGGGTCTCCTCATCTTGAATATATTCATCGAACTTACCCTCACAGTCTGGCCATGTTGACTGTTTCCCGTGCATAAGGCTGTCCTCTCCAATCGCGTTGGTGGATGCCCCTACCCATGGCGGGCTTGGCCGAGTTGCCCGTTTTATTCGTCGGTACTACGCGCCCTTCCTCCTACAACCAGTTGTCAAAGGTATTGTGATGCTGGTGTTCGCAGGCTTGTTCGTGCTGTCCGTGGTATCCACGCAACACATTGAGCTCGGACTTGGTGAGTTGCTTACCCCACATATGCTACTGCGTTGACATTATTGTCATGGACAGATCAGAGGCTGGCCTTACCCTCCGAATCATACTTGAACGATTACTTTGATCATCTTGAGGTCTACTTAGATATTGGCCCGCCTGTCTATTTCGTTACTCACGATATCGAAGCCACGTATCGTCTTGGGCAGCAAAAACTTTGCGGACGCTTTACTACATGTGACGACTTCTCTGTTGCAAACCTGCTGGAGGCTGAGCGAAAGCGACCTGCTTCCTCGTTTATTTCTCAGCCGACTGCATCGTGGATTGATGATTTCCTCAAGTGGCTCGACCCTGCTGTGGAGACCTGTTGTCGTGTTCGCAAGAGTGACACCTCGAAATTTTGTGCATACAGAGACTCGGAGCGACTTTGCCAGCCGTGCTTATATGGTAAAGAGCCTCCGTGGAACATCACAATGTTCGGGCTCCCTGAAGGAGAAGAATTCATGCGTTATCTCCAACACTGGCTTGACTCTCCTACCAACGAGGAATGCCCACTGGCTGGTAAAGCATCCTATGGTGCTGCACTGTCCTTGGATGAAAATGGCACAAAGGTTGTTGCCTCCCATTTCCGGACAATGCATTCGCCACTGCGATCCCAGGCAGACTATATCAACTCCTTTGCGGCTGCTCACCGTATTGCGGACGACATTTCCGAACGTATCGGGTCAGAAGTGTTTCCTTATTCCCTTCATTATGTCTTTTTCGACCAGTACGCCCATATCATTGCCATTGCACAAGAAATCCTCGGGCTTGGCCTTGGCTCAGTATTGATTGTTACCGCACTCCTCCTGGGCTCTTGGCGAGTTGGTACAATCGTCACCAGCATTGTTGCCCTTACTGTTGTGAATGTGATGGGTATGATGGCCGTCTGGGGTATCAACCTCAATGCCATTAGCTTGGTTAACCTGGTGATATCACTTGGAATCGCTGTCGAATTCTGTGCACACATCGCAAGGGCATTCATGAACGCTCCCTCTGGTTTACACATGGACCGCCCTGCAGGTCAGAAAGAAAGAGACGAACGGATGTGGGCTGCTTTAGTTGATGTAGGCCCTTCGGTAGGATCACCCCCTCTACATCATTGATGGGTGCTAAAAATCGAGTCAGGTATTGTCCGGAATCACTTTCACAAAGTTGATCGGAGTATCTGTCCTTGCTTTGACACGCTCGCGGTTGCTAGAGGTATGTCAGCTCCTTACCTCAACCGACAGTGAATAAAAAGTCGCCAGATTTACTACTTCCGCATGTGGCTTACCCTGATTTTATCTGGAGCACTTCATGGATTAGTTCTACTCCCAGTAGTACTAAGTCTTGCAGGAGGGCCTGGCTTTACCCATCAAGAGATGGATGATGACTACCCGTGAGTAATAACATTCATCTCTAGGTATTCGACTTACAAAGTGTTGAAAGGCCCATTCTCACTGATGACGACTCTATTTCAAGTGACTGAGCATATGAATTTTTCGTAGAAGCTTTTTTAAACACGTGTAACCGATACCAGTACTCCGTACATAAACAACTATGTCATCACTCCTGGTTGAAACACTACGCTGGTGACCTGGACCGGCTATCTCTGATGTCATCCCTACTGTCACTCCTTCGGCCTCGACTGAGAGACCTAGACCGAGATCTGCTTCGACTGTACCTCGAGTAAGAGGAGTAAGATGGTGAACGTGAACGCGTGCGGGACCGGGACCGGGAACGAGAAGGGGTGAGTGAACGCGAGCGGCTGGAACGGACTGAATAGCTCCTGGAACGACTGCGACGTCCGCGGCCATACCCTGTACCTCCACGCTCGTAGCTAGGGGACCTCCGCCTAGGGGGCAGACGGTCTCCTCGTCTAATGGGAGACCGAGACCGTGAGCGAGAGGGACGGTAGATATCCCTCGGAGGAGGTCCGCGGCGGTTAACGTATCCCCTTGGTCTGTATGTGCCCGTGTATCGCGGGGCTTCGTACCCACGCCTGCGGTAGGGAGGAGAGCGTGAGCGTGTACGAGAGCGGGAACGGGAAAAGGAGCGGCGATCGCGTCCGTTGCGCACGGGGCGAGGTCGCGAACGCGAACGAGCGCGGATGGGCAGGTCGGACAATTCGACCTTCAAAACCAGGCCGTCAAGTTGACCGCCATGCATGTGGGATACTGCCTTGTGAGCCGAGGCGACATCGGCGTACTCCAGTGCAGCTTTCCCTCGGTTTTGGCCAGCTGAATAAATGGATGAGATTCAAACTTGGACATGATGGAGAAAATAATCTTACACTTTGAATACAGTGGGAGGTCGATTTTGACGATTTCGCCGTAGAACCCGAATATCGTTTGCAGATGCGTTTGGACGACGTTGCGGGAGAGGCCATTTACGACGACGACCTTCACATCTTTCCGATTTGCGCCATTCTCCATGTCCACATCCACATCTCTAAGAGGCTTGGGCGACGGAGAACGCCCTCTGTCTGACATTTCTACGAAGGGCGGTTAGTTTTGTAGAGACCTCAAGGATTGGAAGTTGTGACAGTGTGACACGTTCAATTGTGCTCATTACTAATAAAACAGCAAAGCCCCTATGAATTATTCTAAATCCTCTTCCTGCGCTGCTTCCGCTTCGAAACTTGTTCGTCGTCCGAGTCTGTGTGCAATCGCTTTCTGTGCCGCTTCAACATATCCCGCCGGGTGAATGATTTCCGACAGACGTCGCAGCAATATGGCCGATATCCAGTATGGGTAGCTTCATGGCGTTTACATTCATTCCTTCGCAAGAAACGCTTTGAACTAGGGCCACAAGTATTAGTACACAGAGGGAACGTGGATTGCATCTACTTGCCATACGGAGCAGGAGAAGGGCCGCTCATTTACATGAGCTCCGACATGAACCAGGATATGGTCTCTGCGCTTGTTCCGTTGGTTGCATCCCACGACGTAACACCGAAACTGGTCCATAAGTTCTCCCCGCTGGGACAGCCTACCAGCAAAGCGTAAAAGCCATGATCGGTCGATCACTCGGTCGGGGTACCGCAGGCGAAAATGTTTGGCTTTCTCCATGAGAGTATCAAGTTCGACACCAAGGTGTGCATTCAAAATAGGGGACGGCTGCATCGTGTCGGATGGGGAGCTGGTAGGTTCCTCACTCCCGCGGACACTGGGGGTGGAAAGAGTATAAAGGTCATTATCTGATGAATAGCCACTTTTTGGATAAGGCGACAGGAGCGGGGACTGTTCGGGTGTTGCTGTAATCTTCCATTTACCTGAGGCGGGTGACATAAAAGCAAACGGCCTGGTTTCTTGAACGGGAGACAGCGGCCAAACGATCAGGTCATTGATGTCCATTGCGGACGGAAGCTCTTCACAACTTAACATTCCTGTATCATAATCTTCGTCCAGCTCCATCTTGAACGGAATTTGTGACGGAACCATAAGTTCAGGGGTTACCCAAAAATTAGGCTGGGCAACACACGACGATACTCCGACCGTATCCAAGGGATTTACGGTTGGCACTGGGGTCGCTCTGGACAACCAGACATCGTACATATTGACGTCAACTATAAGTCCGATCGGGTTGGTTGTGTGGTTGTCAGCCGCACTTGAAGCCAGGCCATAGTGATGGGACCTTGAACTGCGAGGAGTAGCAGATACCGGAGAAAGAGGCACGGTGTAGTCAACTATCATAGACGACGACGAAGACAACAATGGGAAAGCCAGGTCAAGTGTTGTCGAGAAGTTCGCTGGGGAGTGCTTGGTGTTCGGGTCGGACATATTTATCGAGGGAAGGCTCGAATGGGAGGCGAAAGAATCGCCTGGGTCATCAACCAGCATTGGAGAACCTTGATGAGTCCAGGTTTGTCTACCGAAGTTCCATTCGGTGGCTGGAATGTTGGTCTGGTAGTTGATTCCAAGTCCAGTTCGAGCAAGAGCGGAACGAACACCCATCCATGGGTTCGATGAGAGGTCGTTACTAAGCTTGCCCTGGCAACCGTGGAAGGTGGACTCGGAGGGTAAGAGATAGGTTGGAGTAGCTGGATAGAAATATTGCGACGCCAGCGTCACATGGGTGTGCTGATGGCTCATGTTGGTAGTTGTGCTGTTGGGTATCCATCGACGGTTCGGCTCCGGATAGCGGTCCATGTTGGAATAATACAAGGATAGTGATGCGTGGGTGTCGTGTAAGACGAGTTGTAAACCAGCGACCAGCGACCAGCGCGAGGTGGTGGAGAGAAACAAACCGAGTTGTATTTGCTCCTGTGTCTGTCCAAGCTTCGATGTTGTCGCCGAGTTGTCGCGTTTTTGCTAGACAACTCGGTCAAAGACGCCTGTTGTCAGCAAGCAGACCGCCTGCACAGAAATGTGCGCTGGTGAAGTCTTCAATAGCCATCATCGGAGTGTCGTCCGCTATTGCAGCAGCATACTTCCTCTTCCTTCACCCGTCTCGCTCTCTGCCAACCCATGCGGAAAAGCTACTGAGTCCGTCTCACTTCACCCCAGCAACTCTTGTTAGATCAGTCCAAACATCCCCTGATACAAAACTGTTCACGCTTTCCGTGCCTCCGGAACTGATACCCCAGGATAGCCAACAATTTGCACCGATATGGTCCGTCTTCATCAAGGATGACGATATTCAAGTAGAGCGACCCTATACACCATTACAAGGAGTCGACGAGAACGGACACATGTTATTCTGGATAAAGAAATACGACCGCGGTGAAGTGGCCCGCTGGCTGCATTCAAAGCAACCTGGTTCCTCTATCGAAATCCGTGGGCCTCTTAAAACATGGGCGTGGAAGGACGGTACTTGGGATGATATCATCATGGTAACAAACCCGCCTACCACTGAGCTCAAACTGGTCTCACCAATACACTTCCAAGATATCAGGTGGTACAGGGATTACCCCATTCTATCAGCTCTTGCACAACGTCTTCTTCACGAAAACCGGGTTTGATGGTCGGTTTACGTTGTTTCACGCGTCAAGGACTCCCGAAGACCTGCCACCAGCGTCCATGATGGATTTCCTCAACAGCTTAGCCGAGCACCACCCGGATAAATTCAAATTTCGCGTCTTTGTGGACTCGTTGGGAGGTCAGCCAGAGAGTAAGCTTCCCGGGAATCTCACGTGTGAGCGCATAGAAAAATCTGCCCTGAGAGATGCTCTTGGACTAGAAAGCAACTCTCCGTGGTGGAAGGGATTATCTCGGTCGCCAACTGCCCCGATGGTTAACCCCGATCGAAAAGTACTTGTCCTTGTCTGTGGGCCAGAGCAGTTAGTATTGTTGTTATGTGAGAATACACCTCTTTGATCGAATTTTATACAGGATGGTGAATGCAATTGCGGGACCTTACGGTCGTAATTATTCTCAAGGGAAGGTTGCAGGGATTCTTGGACAGTTAGGTTTGCAGCCCCATCAAGTTTGGAAGCTTTGAGTCGTAGTCACAACCCAGGACCATACGGTGGGGACTCTTCTCATTGACTGTTGTAAAGCAAACCTGAGCTCATCCCACAGATGTTTTTCGGTCATTGATCTACCTCGCTTCATGAATGCCCGCACTCCATTTTCTGAAATGTATTGTGCGTACGATTTGCCTACCAGGGGACTCGTGAAGACGTTCTGGGTGCGCCTTCAAGGTATCGCACTTTGCAGGACAGACAATTTTTGCATTATGAATTAAATATCCTCTCGTCTCAAATCGAGCAAACCCTTCATAACAAGCTGTACCTCGAGCACAGCTTCAATGGCTGAGCGAACGGTATTGACCTGTATCTGACCACCCTGGGGAGCCGTAGTATTGACTGGCGTAGCTGTTTTAACCTCGACTTCCCATAGGGTATCTGCATGGGCTGGAATCGGTAGTGATGTCTTCGGATCGACCTACTAAGCTAGTGAGGGATGAGAAACAACTCGAATCATGAATTCTACCTGCTCTTGCTGGAACATCTGGATGATGAGAGGTCCCCGTCGAAAAACATACCCGCGTTTGTATATCCGGGAACGACGACTTGACTGTGGTCCATCATTCCGTCCAAAGCACAATTCATAGTAAAACCTTACACATATCCGAGGGCACTGGCGAGACTCAATGCATCGCCGATAACTTGGCAAGTTGCCCATGGGCGGACAGTCGCCTCGGGATGTACACGCACAGATTCCGGCTTGAGGTACGAGTAAAGTGTCCTGGAAAGCTATCGGTAAATAACCCAGATGACTGACCGACTCACTAACCATGCACTTTCCTTTCCATCCTCCACCTCTTTCCTTGCCCTCAGCAAGACTGGGTCATCTCCCTGAGACTGCAACAAAGGAGTACCGAGTTGTTCGAATACGACCTCGTGGGTGTGCATTGGCGCTGCCGATTCAGTGTGGAGGGTGATCCGGTTGAGGATAGCCTTGAGATCGCGAGAGAAGAACTCGCCAAAGAGTGCTACTTCGTATGCATAGACTTTCGTTTGTGCCAAGCCAGACATGGGAGGCAAATGTAGATAAGTAATTACATACTGCAAGGTTTTGATTTGAGTCGCGTCACAACACTTCCTACTCTTTCGAGACTCATAATGGGCGATGTCGGTATCGAGACACCGTCAACATCTAATCAAGCGGTGACTACATCGTTTCGCGCCTGTGCGCTGTGTACTTCGCAGGCAAAGTATGCCTGTCCCCGATGTCGAGCACCTACTTGCTCTTTACCCTGTTCACTCAAGCATAAGCAAGACACAGGCTGCTCTGGGGAACGCAACAAAGCAGAGTATGTTCCCATGAACACATATAGCTGGGGGACCATGATGCGTGACTATTCGTTCCTCGAGGAGGTTGGCAGGAAAGTCGGTGAGTGGGGGAATGAGATAGCTCGTGGGGGGTACCAAGCGGATTTAAGTAAGGCGAAGAAGGGCAAGGATAAAATGAAAGCGAACGACGGGGGGAGGCGAAGGACAGTGGCCAGAGACTCCAGAAGACACATTCTGAAGTCCTACCTCGAATCCCTGGATATTGACATCGACCTACTCCCAAATGGCATGGAACGCAGAATCTCCAGCCAGTCAACATGGGACCCCAAGTAAGGTGCATCTTCATTAGTTGTGCACTTCGAGCTCATATTATTGCTGTTCTGGAGACTGAAACAGCCTCTGCTCACAATTGAGTTCATGTTTTATCCACCAGAACCGGTCCCTCTACCAGCCCAAGTATCGCAAAAGCATGACCTTCACACCTTCCTCGCACACCGCATCCAGATATCAAAAACACTTCTCGAAATACTTCGTACTTGCATTCCCCGACAACCTTCTCAGTCTCGAAAACAGAAAGATAATAATCCTCTGCCAGAATGGGTGCCTCCCTTAGTCCACCCTCACCCGGAAGACCCAGAAGGTTTCATCCTACCCGATTGTTACATACATGCCACCCTCGACTTTCCCTGCCAACCGAACCCCCGAGCTACATATTACCACAAACTAGACCCAGCATTGCCACTCTCACAGCTACTTCAGAATACCCGTTTCGTGGAGTTCCCGACCATCCACATCTTTGACCGAGACGCATCGAACTTCCGGGGTACGGTCATAGACAGGGCTGGAAGGATCACTCAAGATGAGCAAGATGAAACGAGCAACGGAAGGCCTCCGAAACGTCAGAAAGTTGATCCTGGTGCGATTGCAGGGCTGCTCGGAGACTATGGGAGTAGCTCTGGGTCAGAGGATGATCAAACTCAGGAAAACGACGGTTTCTTGATGCTAGAAAGCTATTCCGACGAAGGGGGTGACCAGGAACAGTGCGAAGGTGCCAATGACCCAGAACAAATGAGTAGCTCCGACACTGAAGAAACGCTGATCAAACCGGAAAAACTACTTGAACTCATAAAACAGGCGCGCGAAGCCGCGGACGAAGATATTCTCGACTGGGGCGACGAATGGCAAGACGATGGAGAGTCATAAGAGCCGGGAAGAGGTCACATCATGACAGTTCGGGGCAGACTCAATACTGGATCCCTTACTATAGTACATAAAGGATCTCCATGAGATATCTATATCCAAGTGCAGCCGCTATATCTCAACTACAGAATCTATACAAGAAACAAGAGTGCCCGCAAATATATGACACCCTTGTCTAAATGTCGTCCATCGATAAATCAATCTCCACCTTTTCGCCTGGATTGAAGGCGGGCAGGCCTGAAAACCCAAGTTAGCTATGAATTTATCAACTCGTCGGCACAAGCCTTACCAAGATAAGGGCAACTTGCACATCTGAAAGCATCTCCTAGGAAGCAGCTTCCACAACTGCTGCTTGCCTTAGGAGCAGCCTTTGCTGCTGCAAGTAGTCTTTGCTTCTCTTCCTCGCCGCTGCCTACCTCAACTGCGCCATCTGTATCCAAAAGGACAACTTTCCCTGACCGTGTTTCCTCCGCTTCCAACTCAGCGAGACCACAAGTACAGTTTTTGCAAGCTTTCTTGCGCCTTGGCGCACCGGCTGTGACGGGCTCACACGTAGCCGGACGAGCCCTGTCGGCATCAGTCAGCAGCGCCTCGGCATTGATGGTAGGTGTAGAAGGCGATGACAATGTCCAGACTGCCTTTTTCGATGCCTGACGAGCAGAATCTGCCTTGCGCCTGAGGGGAAGAGCACCATTCGTGGGAGGTGTGGGAACCGGTGCAGATATCGGCACTGCAGGCTTCTGAGCGACGATACGCGGCTCCTCGTTGTCGGATATACACTCTATCACCGAGAATCCTGCGAGGGTGAGTTCATCTGGTAGGTTCAGGAGCCCGGAAGTAAGGTTCAGAAGGAATAGTTTGCCAAATGGGTTAAGTCCATCCAGGAGCTGTCTCAGTAGCGGTTTCAAGTTGGGTTGCAAAGATGAATAATCTGAAGACGTGAGAACGACGTAAATAGACGAGTACGTCGACGGTGTCAAGCTGGTCGCTGTGTACAAGAGTCAGCACATATGATAACCAGGGAGGGGCCACCATACCTCCATCGACCAGACGGTCGAGCATCTGTCTCTCGACTGCCCTCCCACCAGAAGTTTTGCTCAGATTCGAAATGACAGCCTGGTATTTCCCGTCTTGTGCCGTTCCCAACGATCCGATGGCCAGCTGCGGCCCGTTCGATACATCATTGGCCGCTGCTGTGTTCGCAGACTGCGCTGCAGAGGATGCAGGGTCGACTGGTGTGGAAGTCATCTCGTTTGTCAAGGATAGAAAGGAAAATAGTCATGACGCTACATAATAATGCGCGACTTAGAGTGCTTAGATAAGCTAGTATCGGCCTCCGTCGGATCAACGTGGCATCATTCTCCTCGGATTGCAAGTATGGGGCCAGTATGAGCACCTCCAAGCATCTTCTCGCTCATTCAACCTGTTGCTCCTATTTTTTTCCATTGGTTCCTCGCTAGCGCTGGCGAGGTATTTACATGCATTTGTACCCGAGGTGCTCTGTTTCCACCTCACTACCGAGCCAGTGGGGCTAAACAAATCCATGCACTTCGTAGTGTACAGGCTACAGGAAACCAGTAATAGGATCGACATCACAACATTGGGGAGCAAAAGATGGTAGTTGGGACAAATACAAACCCCAAACCGTCTATTAGACTGGCTGCTGCATATCAGCATTCGGGGGAGGAGGGTGCATTCCAGGAGGAGGAGGATGCATCCCTTCAGGATACGCAGGTGCCAGCAGTGCGCCCCGAACGCGCAACAACATCATGCGGTACCATTCCTCGTCAGCACCTGCTTTCTCTTGTTCCGCCGTTATCTGTTGTAGGCTGCTGAGCTCCTTGATCCACGTAAGTCGCCAGGATAGGTTGCCATTCTCGTCTGCTTCGATATTATCTATCGGCACAGCAGGACCAAACCCACCGGGTGGAGGTGGAGGAAGCATCCCGAAGTTCGGATCAAAACTGCAGGAAATTAGTTATACGTTGCGTGATACAGCAAGACGAATAAAACCCACGCAGGTGGATACGGGGGCGGATATGGGGCTTGTCTGCTTGGGCCCGCTTGATCAGGGTGCATTTGTGGTGGAGGACCCTGTACGTATTGGTGGGGATCGGGGAAGCCTGTTGCCTCGTCTGGGTGATAATCAACGTCGTTTTGTTGCTGTTCTGACGACTGGCGGGCCTTGGAACCTTTCGGCTTCTTCTTCCTCACACGGTGAACACCCGTGCGGGGATCAACGTTATCATTGACGGTCCAGTACGAGCCTTTCCCTCGATCAGTGAGGGGGCGCGGCACCTTCTCGAAGCAGGGATTTAGGGAGAGATTATGGCGCACAGAGTTCTGTGTAAGTGAACGGTAAGTTTTGTTTGTTTCGCAGGATGGACGACACCAAAACAAATATGAACACAATCAAACATCAACATCGCGGTCGCGTCGTCGCGTACATAATGCACGCGACCGGTATGGCACAAAACATTTCACGCGTATCGATGCTCACCTTCCAGCCAGATGGCGCTGTTCTGAAGTATGGGAACTGATGATGTGAGTCAACAAAGGCACTCTCTTTGAAAAACGGTACATACGCGAGATTCAATGGCATAATAAATATCTTCTAACAAAAGCTTGCCAGTCGGAGAGCCTTTAATGGCATATCTGGAATGTACTCAAAGAGTTAGAATGTGCCCAGACAAAGAGCAGATTACCAAGTATAACTGACCGAATGAGAGTTGAATACGGATAAAATGGCTTGCTCCCGGGGGGGCCATCTCGCAAAGAATCGAGATTCATGGGTAAACCTCCGGTCAGGTCTGTGGGTTCTTGTGGATAATATGAGTTCGCCTGGGCGAGTTCGGCCTCGCCTGGTGGCAACATGTTGGATGGAACGACGGTCTGCTGTTGCTGCGGTGGCTGAGGTTGTGACTGGGACATAACAATTGTCTGCGGGTCAACGGCGGGGATGAGCGCCGAGTCTGGGCGTACTGTCGCTGAGGACAGGACGAAAATGCTGGGCAAAGGGAGAGTTCGAGGGGACCCGCTGCTGTGGCTTATGTCATACGTGAGAAAACGACCGCGCACGGGCCATTTCCCCTCTCATGACACAGGTGTCATTGCTGGCCGCCGTTTATGACCTTCGTCGAGAACGTCGTCGATGACGAGCATGCAGCGCACAGATTCTTGTGTTCTCGACACCTTGTCCAAATGGTGGAAGACAGGGTAAAACAAAATCCAAACCAGCCACGCTCTACAATACACAAACAAAGTCTGCGTCATCCGTCGGTTCTGGTGGCCAGGCTGCCTTCACTACCCATCGCCCTAGCGTGGACGCTGGGTGTCGAACACCACCACGGTAGTCATCACTGTGTGTGGATCTGGCATCCGCCCCAGCGCCTGTCGCTCCCGGAGTTAAAACGCAGACGATACGTAGCAAACAGTAACTTGGAGAATCGAACACCGTTTAATTGCAAAGCCCGTGAAAGTGGCGTTAAGACACCACACTCTCATCCACTTCGGTCTTGACTCCAATCAACGTGAGTCGACTCTAATTTGTTGCTAGTTGATTTGACTTTATCTACGACCACTACCTTCCCGTCTTAGCTTTGGGATACTATCCACACCGTGGTTGAATAACGGTAAGTTTTGTCCTCGCACAGTAAGCATTTGTCATCCAGTTTAGGCAAATACCCCTTCTGATAGTTTTCGGCGATTGGGCACCTTCGTCGATTCTCCAAAGCCTCTCTAAAGGTTGGGTTCGCTTAATAATGGTGTGGAAATAAACCCGCATAGTACCCAGTTGCTGCTCCCCGAAAAATTCGTATGCAAGGTTTCTGAAGCCGGTGTGCTAATACACGCGGTTGTGTCCCCAAATCTCGTCCACTAATATTGCTGTCCTGAGGGGGACTTCTATACATTTACACTCTGGAGTCTGGAATTTCCTAGCGCCACCCATCTCGTTCTTTTAGGGTTTGCTACCACTATTGTATATCCTGCTGACAGTGATCTGTCCGCCACCTAGATCTGGATCTGAAGTCCATGAAATTTCAGTATTCTCAGTTGACCGATTGACTTTAATCCCTGTTCACTGGCCTCAGGTCCAAAGCTTGACAGTGCGTATATCGGACGAAATGTTTCTGCGTCTCCCGGACAGTCTAAACTAGTTCAACCAGTTCAATCAGTTGGGGTGGCTCAAAGCGAGATAGGCCTTATTGGTCAGAGTGATCATCCTTGTGCAGGCGGCATTTTGAACTTGAAATAGAGCACAGCCACAAACCATTTTGTGGTTTCATCCATGATTTCCCCACTCAGTAAAGCGGGCGTACGTCATCCTGCAAATTCCTCCAACAAGGCGCCAACTATCACTCAAGGGTCGCAATGATATCAAAGTGAACACGCTCGTTACCCTCTACCACCAATCCGACCGCTTCGTCACACCAGGGACCCTCTCAGATGCTATCGACGAGGCGTTCACCAAACATGAAACCCTCTTCGACGACAAAGGGAGGCATTCGTTCGCAGAACTTGTCCAAAGGCGAGCTCGACAAAAGCACTCTCCCAAGTTCTTCCTTGGTAGAGACCAATTCCACCCAATTGCGTACCAGTCTTCGGGTATGGGCCCTGGATGGATCGATAGCAAGGAAAAGCGGGTGAATAGAGTGTATGAGGCGTTGGTTGGCACAGGGAGGGACGGAAAGCCGTCATGGACTGCAGTCAAGGAGAATGCGAAACGAGTCGAGGCTCAACTCGCTGCGGATCGTGGACGACAGGACTAAAAAGGAGGCAAGTGTGTGCTTCTATTATCGACGGTTATATCTTTGCAATGTGCCAGCTTTTCTGACGGCAGTTCGTCAGTGTGGCCATGATCGAAGAATTGGCCATTGCCTATACATGCACGCAACTCACGCTGAGTATTTATCTCCATCATTCGTTAGGCATATTCCGGTAATGGGCACTGCATATTTTTAGACACTGTAAGAAGGTGCGCTCACGCTTCGTTCATGGCCGGAGCGGGTAGATCACCGCGGTAGATTTATTTCATTTGTTTCCGCTTTTCGCACATCTTCACACTTACATAGTACAACTTGTCTTGAAACAATTTTCAAAAACTCTACCATGCACTCTCAACAAACGTTTCGGAATCGACGGGCTATCACAACTTGTTTGGTTCTGCTACCTGGGCCCTGGTCAGCGGTACCGGATTTCTTTGGCGTACTCGACACCCTTTCCCGACCCGTCGAAGGCGTAGATTCAAACCAAACTGCTAGGCAGAAGAGAGCACATAATCCATTCACTTTCTGATTCTTGTATCTCGCACTCATCCATTTTGATGTGGGTTGTCAACCCTCCAATGGTGGCTTTTTAGATAACAGATACCACATCAGTGATGACCATGGTATAGTATCCATTCTTAGAGACAGCCAACTCTGTTTCAGTTCTCTTCATCTGCAAAATTCAACCAACTGCATCCATGACGAAATGAGATGAATGCAGCATCATTGGGATAAACAAATTTCTTGAGTCATAATATTGGAGTATTATTTTGACTATCTGATAAGTATGTAATCTCATCCCATCACTGCGCTGTCTGGGCACACGAGTGTAGCGATGGCCTTGAATCCTCCCTCACTTCAGGATACCCCCCGCAGACAGTAAACTTTAAACTTGTGGTGACTTTGATCTTGGGAAAGTGCCAATCATTGTGATTCCTAAAATAACTTCTGTCGCCCAGGGTTGCAAATGGACCTTCACCTTTTCGCATTGTTCATCTGGGAGGCTCTGATTACATTTTCCATCAACCATGAGCCTCAACATCCAAAGGGTTCATGTAGGCCTTGTTTTCCTGGATGCCTCGGACAATATCCATGGAGTAGACATTTGTTTCCGCTAACATAAATCGATCATACTAATGTTTACGTGTACCCTTTTCGTGTGCGTAAGACTGTCTACTCTCTTTCGTAATCCATGGATTGCAGGCGAAATCATCCACCGCAGACTCCATGCAACGCCTATTGCTTGGTCGAGACGAGGTTTGAACAGAGCCCCTGAAGGAAGGACCATCTAGTCCTTGAACACGATCCTCGTGGATCCAGGGGGAACCGGCAGGTGCAGCGTATTACGGGGGAGTCATCGAAAGATGACGACAATACCGCGAGCGGCTAGTTCCAATTGCTGGTGGACTTTGGGAGCCTTTCTGACATAGTAATAGCTATGATGGCACATTGCATCGATGTCGCTGTGGATTTAGACACATGGAATATTATCGCTGTTATTCAGGAATGGACCCCCTCGCTCGAACGTCACAATGGACCGACTATATTTCCGAATCTGTCCCCTCTGCTTCCGCGGGGCCCATCGCGAAGACCGGATGATTAGTCAGCATGCAAAGATTATCTGATAAATCCACCCGTCGGTCGACACCAGCACCAGCATTATTCACAGACCCCCAGTCAGCCCATTATACCTATGTCTGCCCTCGGAAAACTCAAGGCCATCCTTACTGGTTCGCGTCGAAATAGTCCGGCTTCTACTCAACAGCTCTATGACGCACTTAACTCTGCGGACGTCCCCATCACAGCTGCGGACTGTCGTACTTGTCCAGACCCGTGCGATCAAGGTGAGGGATTCAGCCTTCATCCCATTCGTCGATCGCGAATGACGGGAATACAGACCACGATGACTTTACCAGGAAAATTAGTGTAGACATGGACTCGGAGCTACTTGGATCCGTCAAACCATACAGGCGTCAGGTGAGTCCGACTATGCGCAATTTGCTTGCCCTTATCACGCTTCAAGGTGGTCATCTCCACTGGAAAGTCAGATTGGCAACATGAAGTGACTGAAGCAGATGGAACGCTTGCAGCCTTTCTATCCAGCATAGACGAGAATTTGCGCACAAAGCCAGATACACCAGGTGCCAAACCGGCCAATGGGTCTATTCCTGGAAGTACCAAGTCCCTCCCGCCTGGTTTATTTACACAGGAGACTGCCGGACGCCTGTCTATCCTTAATGGCAGCCACAACCCCCTGTCATTACACCACGACGCCACCTCGACACTTGACACCGTCATCGTTCTGCCAGATTACAAAGTCGTTTCGGATGTACCTCGGACCGTGGACGGCGCAAAAATGCTGTGGACGACGGCGCTAGATCCCGCGCATGGACGGCTTGGATTGCCGGAGAGGTCGGATACCCTAACGTCATGGATACTGCCTTACTCATGTCTGATTCTGCTTTGTAAGTCTGTCAGAGGCTGGCGTCATCTTGGTTTCATTAGCCAATAGAGGCTGACTTAGCATCATGCCGGTTTTGATGACAAGGTTCGCATAAGAGGCGCGACAAGCGCTGCGCAGTCGTCGCGCCGATTCTCGAAAAGAGTAGGTCCCAGATTTCCATTCTAGTTCATTGGCCATAGTCCCTGACAGATTCTGTCGAGCTTTCACGCAGTGCCTCGAACATGAAGGATGGGAAGTCCACACTGATCTAGAAGATTTATCTAGCAGACCAACACTAGAATCTCTAAATACCCCTGGTGGCCCAGATCCAGAAACAGCATATCAATCACAGCTCAGGGCGCTTTCTGGGGAACATAGTAGGGCGCTCATACTGCGGAACTCTCATATTGGCGGGCACAAGTTCGCGGGGAACGTCATCGTAGGTTTCTTCGTCGGCAGTTTTCCCCGAAGGGCTTACATGTTGGACAGATCTATACGCCTGGCGGTTCGAGTGTGTGGTATGGGCGAGTTACGCCACATCATGTTGAATCCATTGTCAAGAACACTATCATTGGCGGACAGGTACTTCCCCCTATACTTCGAGGTGGACTAAACCTAGTCCGGCCTGGATGCAAGACACTATGTGATTGGTGACTAGATTTGAGAAACCGGATGCATCCCACTGGCGCGTCTACGTGCCATTACACATTGTGATATATACAGTAGTTCCATGCTGTGGAGCATGGCGGGCGAGGAAAATGAAACAACAACAGTGGGATTTACATGACAGCACAAACAAGAGCGAACATTAGGGGGAAAAAAAATGCTCCATAGAAAGTTAAGCCTTCGTGATAAGAAAGACCATGCAGTTGTAAGAAAGCTAGTGTGTGGTGAAAAAAAATGAACGAGCAGAAACCATACCTGTCCCTGATAGTCTATAGTTACCCCAGTTGAAATGAAGGATTAAGGACTCCATGTTTAACATCGTCGAGACGCTCAATCTGAGATGTCGTCCTCGCGTCCTCTTCTCGAGTACCGCCCAACAAAACGCTCATCCTCATATTCGTCCTCCGTCGTCGGTTCATTAATTTCCTCCTCGTCCACTACCTCCTCGTCATCTTCTTCCTTCAAAAACCCTGCAGCTGCAATGAAGCTCTCTCCGCCCGAATATGTGAAGCCCCGGAAATTCTCCTGTACGCTATTCGTGAGCGGCGAGCCCGCCGCATCATGTTGTTTGGGCTTCCTTATCTGGATACCTTGACTCAGACCGTTCTTACCATTCAGCGGTTCTGAGCGGTCGCTGCCAAGGGGCCCGTTGGGGGTATGAGGAGGCTGGACACCAGACACTGTATGTGTCCAGTCGTCGCTAGGATCCTCCTCGTCTGGGCTCCGGCCCTCCTCCACTTCCACACCAAATTCTCGCAGGTCTGCGGTGGTGAACTCAGGATCAAAATTAGCCGTTGATTCGTCCGACTCTACGGCAGGTTTAAAGGGCGGGGTCACTTGTTTCATAGAGAGTGCTTGCCAGTCTATGCTGTTAAAAAATGCATGTTCTTTGAGTTCTTTGGCATCACGCTCTGCGCCTAATCGATGCTTTGGATTCCTATTTAGGAGCTGAGCGACGTTTGTTAGTCACTCATCGGCGAGAAAGATAACTATATGTTCACCCCTTTAACAAACAACTTCCCATCTTCGCTGATAACATTCCTTGGGAACCGTATCTTCCCGAAGCATATGTTCTTGTACATCTGTTGTGTGTCCTCGGCATAAAATGGGCTCCATCCACAGCACATTTCGAATAAGAGGACGCCAAGCGACCAGAAATCAACTAATTTGCTATACCCTTGTTCGTCCAATAGCACTTCGGGAGCAAGGTATTCCGTTGTGCCACAAAACGTGGTCGTAAGTTCCCCGGAGCGCAAATCCGCCTTGGATAACCCGAAATCGCAGAGTGCTACATGTCCAGTTGCGTCCAAAAGGATGTTCTCGGGTTTGAGATCCCGATAGATGATGTTATACTTGTGCAGGTGTTCCAGAGCTAGTACAAGCTCCGCAACATAAAATCGGGCCCGCTCTTCCGAAAAGCGCGTCTCTTTTTGGAGGTGCCAAAATAGTTCGCCACCGCTTTTGAAATCGGTGACAAGGTACAAATCATAGTCGGTCTGGAAGCTGAATTTGAGACCAACAAGGAACGGGGATTCCAACGAGCGTTGTAGGATCTTGCGTTCGCCGATGGTGTGGGCGACCTCTTTCTTGGCGATGATTTCCTTCTTTGACAGGACCTTCATTGCGTATATGCGCTTTGTATCCCTTTTTCGGACCTGGAAGACTTTTCCGAAGGTGCCCCTGCCGATGAGCTTTAGGAACTCAAAGTCGCGTGGGGTGAGGGCTCGTTTAGTCTATCGCGTGAAAATGACGAAAACATGAGCATCGCTGTCAGGAGTGACTACATGTGTGAAGGGAGATGGAGGAGCGTGGGATTGGCAAGCATATCAGGCAAGGTACACGAACCTTGTACTGTTCAAATGTGATTTGGACTCGCATTTCGCCGGAAACGACCTCGTTCTCCAGCGGCAAGAGCCTGAGTTCATGGAAACCCGATATGGCAGTCCAGGGGATGGATGAAGAGCAGATGAGGCATGGCGATGGGAACGGGGCCAGTGAAACTCACTTGTACCATTGGTCTACCGTGTGATCGTGTACAAGGACTGGTTTGATCCGTACTGCGCCAAGGAAATGGTGATCAGAGACGCGATCATAGACGTTGAACGTGATGACGGAGTCTTCGGAGGTGACATCGCTAATCGTGTGGTTGAGTGCACAAGAGTGCTGTGGCAATGGAGTGCTTACAAAGAGACCTCGTGTTTCCACACAGGATTGTGGGCAGAGAGCCGTCCGAAGAGACCCTGAGTGGCAGAGGGGGGATTCGACGAGGCCGGGGGAGGGGGGAGTGCAGACGAGGTGGGGGACGAGCTGATGCTGGACTTGGCCGATCGCTGTGCGCCGATGGTATTTGTAGCCACTGCGTTGGAAGAAGACGTTCTTGATAAAGCGGTGGCAGTCCCTTTGACTTCCTTATCCATCTCGTCGGTGGGATCGCGGCTAACGAACTCGTTCTGCTCGAATTGGACTACAACGTATGGTCTGGCGTGCACGGAGGTGACGCTGAGGCCCCGAGCAGATATGAGCTTGACGTGGATCTGGCCCTTGGATGACACGGGGGGGCCAGAGGACTGAGAGGAGGGTCCCGAGGTGGACGCTGTGCTGGACGTTCTGGTCGTCGAGGCGGTCGATGACGATGGCGTCTTGGGTTTATTTTCCATGGTGTTTGAGAGCTGGGAAGATTTTTTGGTGTTGCGCATGGGAGGGTCGGGTGCATGAAGGGAAATTTGAGGTATAGAAATGGCAGCGGCAAAATCACCGGAAGGAGGCGTTAGGGGGCCCAGCAAGGCTACATCGGCCTGTGCCGGACGGGACACCGAGGGCGACCCCAACAGATGGTGCTGGATGGACGAGGCCATCGGTGTGCGCTGGCCATCGCCCGCCGGGGAAAGCGTAGACATGGTCGAGTCTGGCTGCAGCACTGCGGGGCTGGCCTGGGCTGCGGCATCGAACGGATTCGGCTGCTCTCGGCCATCGGCGGAGGCCCGGGGCGTGAGTTGGTCCAGGAGCGAAGGCCACAGTCGCACCATGGCTTTCGGGATTGGCAAGTACGACGAGAGGGACGACGACGACGGGGACTGAAACAGAGCCTTGTCGGGGGCATTAGCTGCCAGGTCTTTCGCACTCGACATCATCGTTCCAAGTTGAAATTATCAGTGTACGACAAGCGAACCCTCCCTACTCTCCATCGTCTCCTCGGCTCCCCTCAGAATGGCTCTGCAAGTCCGCCCTTCCCCGCAAGTACGTCTGAGTCCACCGCAGCAATCCCATGCACCCTCCGACAAGCATCCCAAGCATCACTGTGCGGCCCGCCGTCCTCCAAGGAAGTCGGTCTGCGCATCCTCGTCAGAATTGCCCCACCAGCTGTGGTCCGAACAACTTACACACACTCGAAAATGCCATTGCTGTCCCTATACTAGCCCCGAGTTCCCTTGTTTCCGTCCACGGCTGTCCGCATCGTTCCAGACCGTCTTCAATGCCCACCCAGGCAAGTGTCGTGACACCAAGTCTCAATGCATCTCCGCCCCCGTGTTTCAGTCCGGCTGCTATCCGCCGATAATTTTTGGTTTTATTGTAGAGATACCACCCCCGAATGGTTGTTGGTGGTCGGTGTGCATTTTCTGCTAGAAACCTGAGCCCTGCCATTCTTGATCCCCGTACTGCCCCAATGACTGTTCCGACTACTGCCGCACTGACTGGTAGCATAAAATAGCGCGAATGGATGATTGGCGTCACGTCGTAGGGGCTTCCATCGTCGTTTGGAGCCATGCGAGCCTCGACCGCGTTGGAGTAGGTACCGTTGTGGGTTACAGGTTACCGGCAAGAATAGTGGATCATGGCAATTCGAGGCCCATAGTCTGGCTCATTCAAACACTACATATCATAATCGGCACATACGCCCACACAGAATGCATACAGTAGGAGTCGATTGTGCTCGTGCTACAAGCGTGATTTGATACCTGCCTTCTCAAATACGGCTGCTTCCTTCTCCCTCAGCTCCTCGGCACGCTTTCGCAGCTCGGTCGCTCTTTGGAGCTCTCGCTGTCCTACTTGCTGAATATGTACCTTGGTGACGTGTCAGCCTACACAGATCACCTTGCACAGCGGCTCACCTCATCGGGTCCCTAACGCACAGGAATTCGTCAACATCCGTGCCCCACAATAACGAAACACCTACATCGGCCATTCTCAATGTTCGCAGCTGGGCATACATACTAGCGAGTTCTTGATCTTGGCTTAATCCTTCAGCCCCAAACGCCTGTACTGCACGATCGATGACCCTGCAGGCCATTTGGGGAACAACGAACTTGGAAATTAAAATCTCAGTTTCATTTCCTTTCGAACGTCAAGACCTTGACCCACTTTGGCGACGCCAATTTCCTTTAGCGCGCCCTTGGCTTTGTACTTGTCAATCTAAAAGGTCGCCGTTGACTGACAAATCCATACATGAGGAACGACTCGCCTGGAGTGCGGCGCTCAACACAAGTAATCGCGCAGCCTCGATCTCCGCTCGAGACTTGGCTATTTCGGCCACCACTGTGCCTGGCAGCAGCGGGGGTAAAGTCAGTTGCCGGTTTCATGAATACGTGTGACTATGGGCCGCACCATGCTCATATAAGAATTTGCCGAACGTCTTTCTCGTGGGGTCAGTCACGCGCTGGATCATCAGATCAAGAGCATAGGAGGCTGCGCCAATCGCACGCATGCAGTGGTGGATGCGCCCGGGCCTAGAAATGGACAGGTTCTGAGTGATGTCAACACAATCAAAATATATCACTTACCCTAGTCGTCCTTGAATAATCTATTACACAACACTTCACTGTTAACATCACCGATCTGACGTGCGAAACGTGACTTACCTCGAACCCCTTCCCCCATCCTAGCACCAAATTGGCAAGTGGAACTCTGACATTCTCATAGATTACCTCACAATGTCCCTCTGGCGCATCGTCGTATCCAAACAACCTCATCGGGCGGATGACACGGACACCAGGGGTGTCAGTAGGCACAATCACGACGCTATGTTGCTGGTATTTGTTGGGGTGGTCGGGGTCACTTTTGCCCAGGACGAGATGAATTCGAGTTCGGGGGTCACCGGCGCCTGAAATCCACCTGTACAATTCCGAGTAAGGGATGCAAGCGATACGGAGGAGGGTGAATTGGACTGACCACTTGTGTCCGTTGATAACGATTTCGTCACCTTCTTTGCGGATAGACGTTTTGATATTCCGTGCGTCAGAGGATGAAACTAAGAGATACTCGTCAGGACATCGACAAGGTTCGTAAAATCCAATAAACGCACCAAACCGCTCGGTCATGGAAAACGCGGAGCGTATCTCGCCACGCAAAAGCGCCGTTAACCACTTTTGTTGTTGGTCAGGCGAACCATACCGAGCAAGCACCTCTGCCATAGTAATTCAAATCTGCACCAAGAAAGCGTTCTTGTATAAGACATACCCATATTCCCTGTATCTGGCGCAGAACAATTGACAACTTCAGAAGCCATGTGTCCTCCCCGTCCGAGGATCTCTGCCATGACTGCATACTGTAATTCTTTCACACTTGCTGTATTGGACTGCCACAACAAAAAGTAAAACACACCTCGACATTGGACAACGGTACACCGTGTTCCGGATAATGCGCCTTGCTCAGGAATAGGTTCCAAAGGCCCAATTTGCGCGCTTTCACTTTGAGCTCCTCGATCACTGGTACGACCGTGTTCCATCGTTCGACAGGGTCATTTGGGATCTGGGCATGAGCCAGACGGACGGAAGGGTAGACTTCGTTCTGACAGTATTACACCGCGCGTTAGTAGACTAGAGAGATCAGTGCTAAAGTAGGGAGAGAAAGAGCGCACCTGCAGAAATGTGACGAGTTTTGCAAGGGTTTCTTTCCCGTAGGGGGTGAACTTATCCTCTACCTGCCATGCATCTTTGGATTTTTTTCAATTGCTGCACGGAAAATGAAACCACGTACGAAATTCCAGGAGCCTTCAGAGGTAAGTTCTACGACAGGGTGTTTCATGAGTCCCAAAAGATCTGGTGTTTGAAAGGACTGAGTGGGCGGCTACACATTTTGTGGCTGAGGAAATACATATTACATTAGCCTATGTAGATGCCGGAAGGCCCGATTCCGAGTCCTGCCTAATCACCGTAACTGTTCTTCTTGCTGAATTTCCTCAGTTCTCAGCGATGCCAGTTGGCATATGTATTTTTGTCCTTCGCGCTCGACTCCGAACTCGTGGAGGATACTGAGCACGAAATAGGGGCCTAATCCTACATCTGATTCTCTCATCAAGTGTCCCCACAGGACTAGTACACTCGGCCACAATCTGATGCGCGAACCGCCAGACCAGCGATTTACCACAAGTGCACACGTACAGGTCTCATCTAGTAAAGCTAGGAACAAGAAATGATTTGTATTTGTTGCTACTACAGTTCATTAAGAATGTGCGCCTACGGAGAAGCACACAAGCTGCTGTAGATGAGGTGGTGATACAGGTAAATGTCTGGGATGAAGCAAGGAACCTGCCACGAAGGTTGGTCTACCGCTATCCAACCAACTCCGAGGCGAAGAAAAGTACACAGGGCAAGTAGGTATGGATGGAGTGCAGAACAGGTGAAATTAGCGGTGAATACGGGGAACAAAGACTGACTGTAAGGTAAATTCGAATGTATCGGCGTGATCCGTATGGATACATCTCATTCAATCATTAGAGTACGACGCGAATGCGAAAAGCGAGGAAAGCTGCGGTCCGTATTGAAACGCCGCCTCGAGAATCAAACAGAGACAGGTGAGTGCTCGAGGAGACAAAAGGAGCGCTCATTAAGCGATGTCAGCGATGAGATCCCGGTGAAGACTGCTGTTGTTGACCTTCATGATGGTCAGTTGAGCTCTCCATGAGAGGAAAGGGGAGCTCCGGGTCAAGGCCAAACGAACGTGCATCGAAAGCCTGCCACAACGAATCTTGGTCTCCAACAAGCGAATATCCGTTTGAATTATAATTACGGATATAGTCTAGCCCTAGGAACGGAAGACCCGGTCCAGGGAAGGAAGAGGTCGGGGGAGTAGTTGACAACGTGGAATACCCCATGTCGGTGCCGGTATACCATGACGGGTCAATGTTCTGGTGCTCGTACGTAGCGTACGGCAAGGAGCTGCACTGAGGTCCAGGCTGATACATTTCCACGTTATGGGGTTCACCTGAGCTTACGTCCCACTGATGAGTGCTCGAAGATGCCAAGGGGCTTTGGTGCACCCCATAGTCATATGTCGAAGAGACATGGAGAGGTGACAGCGGGGCACCTGGATAGCTGTAAGCGGACGTGTTCATTATATGAGGACTTCCGTCCTGTTGCTGTGATGCTTCCGCAGCGGACATGGACGGCGAGGGCAAGTTAATCGAGGCTGGAGAACTGTGTGGGCTGGACTTGGAGGCCACAGAAGGTGGACTAGGAAAGCCGCCTTGGAATGGCGCCCCACTACTCGGTCCAGCCAGTCCCTCGCTTTCGTCATGCCCCCGCTTGCGCGACGTCGAACGGTTGCGCTGCGCTGCGATCCATGAAGCATCAGCAAGCATCATCAATGAAGGTGTGTCAGGCTTACAGTCAACACGATATGGAGAGGAAACCGGGGGGCGCCGGGTCGAATTAGGGTCTCGTGATCGACTAATTCTCCTAGGTTTCATCTTGATGGGGCGGTTAACAGTGGGCACCTGTCCAACGGGCGAGACAACAAGAGACCGCCTGCGCTCGAGCATTGCGGGTGCCACACTCTGTGCAATAGGAATTCCTTGGGAATGGAGGTCTTCACGACCGACCTTCTTGATTGCATTGTCAGCGGTATTAGTTAGCTCTGTGAGCAATTCCTTGCACTTTCGGGCACCGGGCCAATGACCTTCCCAGGATTCTATCGCAGGGAGACAGCTCTTCGCTTCATCCATAGCTGCTGCCACAGCTCGAGAGTCGGGAGAATGCATGGCATACAGAAGGATGATGACAGCGGAACTGAAAAGGTGTTGTATGAAAAAGGCGAGGTGGTGACAAGGCGGAACGACATTATTGATCGATGGTGCGAGACGTATGCAAGACCGTGCAGACGATACAGCCTTGGCAACGGAGTTGGGGGCTGCTGTTTGATCGTGCTTGACTGGGAGGAAATTGCGATGGAGGGTGGTGAGCACGGAATAATAATGGCTGCACAATACAACAGTCATCGAAACGTGCTTGTCCATCGTAGAAGACTCATTCTTGAATTGTGCGGGTAAATCGTCGCACCATTTGTTCAGTTCAACATCGAGACTCTCCACTGAGCGCTGCAACTCTGCCCTCCGTTCGGGTTCCAAAATTTCCTTGCAGTTGTCAATCGCATACACTTGGCGGAGAACGCGACCGGCGATCTGATAAAGGTTCGCGATAGCTATCGTGCCTGACATAAGCGATGTATGTTTCGTGGAAATGTTAACTCCGCTGAAGTATTCTGGCAGATATTCGTCGTCCACGTCAACTGGTAATTCCACGTCGCAATCAGAATCCTCAACACCCAAGGGTCGACCCAGGGCAAGGGCGAGCATACGGTCCAGACAGTAGACATTCCACCATATCTTCCGGCGGGTCTCCTTCTCGATAGGTGAAATTGTGAGACGACGGGGTGAGCGCTGAGGAAATACGTCAATAGCTATGACCGGTACAAAGATAGAAAACCTCACGTGTAAGCCCAGGTCTTGTGCGGTACGCACCGCCTGGCCTACCAGGATCCAGGCTTGGGGTAAGCAATTGATGGAACACAGGAACGTGGACATGAGAATGAAACTTTGGACGTGGGAAACTTGAATCGATGTATGGCTGATGTAGTGTAGAATTAATGCCCTAATGCAAAAAAGTTCAAGAAATGAGCTACATTAGTGACTAAGGGGGTTAAGAGGCCTACCTCTCATAATAAACCATGCCCACCCCGCCGTCATCGGATGTATCCCTAGATAGACGGACATCGTCAACAAGACGAGCGGAGCACGCGAACACGGCAAAAACTATAGATGTGAATGCTGCTTCGGTGTCGAGGAAGTCGGCATCGCTCCGCATTTGCATTAGCTTCTTATATCGAATCCTGAAAGATGGTTTATCCAGGATTGGCATCAAAAAGTGCAAACGTTGGAAGTACACTTCGATCTGCATTCACCGCGGGGATGAGATAGGCATGCGATGACATATCTTGCAAAACAACTCACTAGCTTATCGCATAAATCTTCTTCCGGGAATTCCACTTCCACTGCCCTAGGAAGGGCGTGTACCTTCCCAAAAAAGACTGAGGCTGGGAAATATAGCTTGTTTGCGCTAGGGCCAGGTGCCCGTGGGTCTTCTTCCATTGGGGAGACACGATGAAGGGGACTACTAGTGAGAGCACGGAAGGACTGAATGAGGGACATGGTGGAGGAACCACCTATCCAACGCATGTGGCCATGCTCATCTAGAGCAAGTTGGCCAAAACATTCCGAGACATCATCTTCCATTTTGATGCCTGAGGATTCTGGGGATGCGCTGCTATCAGTTTGCGTATCGGAGCCATCTTTGGAGGAGAGGGCCTGTAATACGGCTGCAGCTGGCTGAGAGTCGTCTGTGGAAGTGCCAGAGGTAGAGGATTGACCCGAAGTGGTAGGAAGATTTAGGGAGGGCCCCAATTGCTCGAGAAAGGGTGTTATCTGCGAGAACAGTGACTCCATATGCAAGAGGCGAGCCTCGAGTTCCTGTACATAGCTGGAATGTGGATGAGACGGAGAACAATGCTTTGGAAAAGAATTGCGTACTGTCTGCTCAACGCTGCCCTGTCCTTGGTCTGGAGCCATGTGCATTGAGAGCCCGAAGCTTGGCACTGTGCACAGGTTGGCTCGCAGCCGTCGCATTTGATTTTCTTGCGCCTATGATCGATGGGAGTGAGTTGTAGTCTGGAATTTACAGGAATTGTGACCACACACCTGCAGCTCTCACAAGCACGCCATACTCGTCTGCGCTGAAGCTGTATGGGCTTCGTTCCTGCGTCGGCTGGCAGAGTCTCTTCATCGATGCGCTTCTTCTTCGACTGATGGGTCATTTGGTAGTGGGAGTCGTTGGTGTGCACAAATCGCGTGGGGGGTGCTTGAGCCCGGGGGAGGCCTTGTTGTCGAATGACTTCAAGATATCGTCGGAGGGCAATCGGGTCGGGCCGATGCCACTGAGGTTGGTGACTCAGCCAGTCCATTTCAGGAAATTCCTGTCCACGGTCGGTCAGTAAGCTCACCGTTCCGAACCACAGCCTGAGCACACGTACCGTGACCTGTGCGAGTAGAACGAGAGGTATGTCTGGGGACCAAGACACTGACGTTGCTGACGTTCGGGTCGTCTTTTTATACCCCCAACTGCGGAAATGAACTTCATAAAACCATTTCCTGTGACGAGCTGGCGTGTTCATCCGAATGAGCAATCTCATCCGGACCCCCCCTTCTCCCGATCCGTTGGAGATGCTTAGGCCTGTGAAGGCATCATAGCCCCCCAAAAATTCAGGTGGGTGGTCCCTCTCTGCTCATTTATTAGGTTTAAGCGAGGAGGAGCATTGCCCACCTGACTAATTCAGTGACTACACCCATGGCGCAGTCCTTGTGCCTTCTCCTCGATCATGCGCTTCTCGTCAAATTTTCATTCTCTTTCGCTTTTTTATTGGCAGTGGTTGTTTCCAATTGTGTCTTCCGTCATTGCGTCTCCCCGGCAACATATCGGATATGGTTAGACACATACTCCCGCGCCATGTATTAAGGGACCAGTGCTGCGCTTTATTCGCTTTTTTTTCGACTGGCGTGTGGTACGACCCTCTTGGACTCTCCAGTTTATGCAAAGTCTTGACTTGTGACCAAGTTAAGTCTCTCGCCGAGCATAAATAACGGTCTTTTTTTTCGGCTTCACCCTTTCTGGCCAGATTATGGTGGCCAAAAACGACTAACCACAACTAAAATGCAATGGAAGGTCACGCTTGAAGAAATAATCAATATATATGTGTCATCACTACTCTCGTTATGACTTGTTCACAAATCATCGCTTCCATCATACAGAACCCTCGACGCCCTATCAAGTCTCGACGCCGATCGCCAGGGCCCTTAATTGAGAGTATTTCTGGTCGAAAGCGCCCCAGGGAATGCGGTACACAAGGCCTACTGCTCTCCGACTAATGGCACCTCGCGATAAGAAATAGGTCCTGTCACATCAGTATGTATTTCAACTGGCTCCGCCAAGCTACCCGAATCATTCCGTTCTTTCGGGGCACTATGAGTGGTGAAAAGATAGCAAACTTATTTCCTGGTCAGTCAGTCCTCCTAGATCGCTTTCGTTACCCGCCCAGATTTGTTACCCTCCATGCTGTGATGCTCATTTGTCTGCGCCCCACGCTAAGCATTAGTCCCCTTTTATTGCCCAATCCGTTCACAAACAATGCTCTTCGCCCTTTTGGCCGATCAAACGTGTTCATCCAAGGTCATCACCCCACAATGAAAGATTCAATTCATGCAATTTGAGCTCTCCGTTCACCCTGGCTGGACCACTATGGCTAGACGGGAGAAGTTAGAACTGCACTCAGTATGCGCCAGCCCTCCAGAAGTCTGATGGGCCTTAGCAGGATCTGGAAATGTAGTATGTAGTATGCAGAATACAGTAACTTGTACAGCGATTGCGACACGTCAATTCTACGCTGTCTAGACCAATGCCACAGGCTGCGAGGAAGTATCACAGTGCAGCAGCAATATTATAATTACCAACGTGTCAATGTGCATTGCGAGATAGACCATGCTCGAAGCCTTGTCACGGAATAGACCTCATCCCGCCTTCACTCTCGCATTCCGCAGTACTGAATATACGTCGACAATTGAACGTGCTTCATTTGGAAGTGTCTGAATCTGTTTGCGCCCGATCAGGTAATCGAGTCCTGGCCTTTGGATAGTCACCAATCACACCTTGACACCAAGGGAGGTCCCATGACGTTCATCAAGCACGGGCGCCCACAAGTCGGCGCCGCTGCCGCTCCTCGGAGTTCTAAGGACGTCTTCCAGTAAAACCTGATGGGAAGACTTAGGGTGTTGCCCTGCAGCACATGGCTTGGCCCAGGTGATTGGACCCGCCGCTATTGGAGCCGTGGACGGTTCGTAACTAATAGCATAACGGGACAGACGCTGGTTGGTGCACCACGCAATCTCTTGCAAGCCGTCACAGAAGCCTTGCTGATCCTTTCCCTTAGACGAAGCGCTTGTGAAAGGACCCGGTAAATAGCAGCCCATGTCCTATGATGTCGTTGACAAGCCCACCTTCTGTCAAAGCAAACATCATTGCCATGGCAGACAGTGCATTGCAAAGACGCCACTGTATAGCCGGATACACACCAGATAGTAGGCTGGAGTTGACACCGCAAGTTTATTCTGAGCGATGCGCCGCTTTTGAACATGCGGCAAAACACGTTGTCGGAATGCATGCCCCTCTTATGCTGTACTACATCGTGTTTTCCTATTTCTAAGACCTGACTTTGAAGTCAATATTATGTAGTGTCCAAACTCGTCCATTGAATAGTATATATGTACTTACGCATGTTGAATATCGGTGAGGTGACATCGCGATTACACGAGGGGGGGATCTCCTTAGGTCGGAAGCGAAGGATCCACATCAAGTTAGAACAAGACGGCTACCTCGAATAGCTTCCAATTGTGTGGATACTTGCGGTACCGTTTCACGGAATCCATGTCGATATGTATATCAGAAGCCCCAGATGGTGCCAAGTCAAGTGTGGTTGCGGCAGGGCAACAAAAAGAAGGGGCACAACTTAACTTATCATTCTTCTGATTTTCACGTACATTCGTACCTTCAAGGGGGGTTCGGGGACTCGAAGGAGTGTAGCCCCTGTTCGTCGCAGCAGAGCAGATTGTAGCGCGCGGGAGGTTTGTGTATCCTTGTTTACGTGGCGGCAAACTTTTGTCCTTCACCATACTTGCAAAACGTCAAATGGCTGATGTGGGGACTGCACAGACACCGCTGGTCGACAGCGTGGACCCATTGCTCGATGACGCGGAGGAGGCTGAGTCAAAGGTTCTACTCTAATTGCATAGTATGCTGCTTGAAAACTAAAGAAAGCGTTCCTGTGCGCTCAGGAAATCCAACTCATGAAGCAGCGCGTGGAGGAGATGGAGCGGGAGGCCAAGAAGTTGCGTGAACTCCAGGCTGCCGCAGAATCAGCTGGCTCTGGAGGCGGCGGATCGGATGCCGGCGTTCCGATGGAAACTGAAGAAGACAAGGCCGTTTCAGACGGGCGGAGTGTTTTCGTGGGCAATGTATGTGATTGACTCGACCCCTCCCTGCCACTTGCTGAACTTGGAATATCCAGGTGGACTATGGTGCAACCCCAGAAGAAATCCAGGGACATTTCCAGGCTTGCGGAACCATCAATCGAGTGACTATACTGTGCGACAAGTTCACAGGGCACCCTAAAGGGTATGGACGATTTAATAACGGCGCATTATTGTGTCCTGACGTGGCTTCCATTCTACCCCACAGGTACGCGTATGTCGAGTTCGCAGAAGCTGAATTCATAGATGCCGCGTTAGCAATGGATAACTCCCTATTCCGTGGACGGCTAATAAAAGTGGGCATCCATAACATTCTAGACAATCTCCCCGTGGCTTCACAGCGTGTCTAGGTTACAGCAAAGCGTACTAATGTTCCGGGATTCAACCGGGGACGCGATCGAGGTGCACCCCGGGGCGGATACCGTGGGGGATACCGAGGTGGCTATCGAGGTGGCTATGGGTACAGCCCCTATCGTGCACGTGGGAGGTGAGTTTTTGGACGCACACAACGTGTTGAATTTATTGTCGAGCTGTCACAGAGGACGGGGGCGGGGGTTTTGAAGCAAAAAGTTGCACACTTGCAACATGTTGCGTGTTTTGCTGTCGAAGTTAGGTACTTGGTGACCTCTCTTAGCGGTTTTCTAGCTTGTTCTGAGGCACGAACTATCATGTTATAATGTGTCTGATTTAGTTTCTGCTATGTATCATTCACCCTCATTGATTTTTGCATTCAAGTACTGCTTCTGAACCAGGACTGATACAATTGAGGGACGACAGCGAATTGTATGCTGCCTAACAATGTTACATAATCAGCATTACATAGTATCAGTCCAAGTCTTCGAACCTGTGATGCCCTTCAGAGCGTGCAACATAATATCGAGGCTTTTGTCTTCGAAAGCCGGCTCTGCAGAATATCCATTCGCTAAAAATGCCATTCTTTCGCCACCCCTCCCAGTCCCCTCGGGCCGTGGCCAGGCTCTGCGCAACGGGAAAGGCTTGATGTTTTTCCTGCGCCAAAACCTGCCTGAACCCAAGAAACGACAATGGCTACAGACCCTGTTCTCCCGACAACACCCACAGCGCCTTCTTCCTGGCTCTGTGCTCACGATCACACTCGAACATGCGCCTGGTATTTTCTCCGGAGTACTGATGTCCGTACGGCGGCGCGGTCCTGACACGTCCTTTGTTTTGCGGAACGTGATCCAGCGAACGGGCGTGGAAGTGCAGTTTTTTGTCAACTCGCCCCACCTGAAGGACATCAAAGTCGTGCAGAGAGCTGGCGGAGGGCCAGGAAAGGAGGGTAGGAGACAGAGGCGCGCGAAGCTCTTCTTCCTTCGGGACTTCCCCTCCAAGATGAGCTCCATTTCGGCCAGTCTCAAAGGCTAAGTTTGTATGTGGTTTCCACTGTCTCCCCATTCTGATTCTGATTATGCGCTTTCAGACGCCTTCGGCACCAAGCTCTCTGTTGGGACAAGGGTTGATAGGATGTGTCTATTTACATATACTACTTTGCACGTACTACATAGACGACTCAAAGACAAACCAAATTGGGGAAAACGTGACTAACGCAAGTCAGCCGAGAAAGACTATCCTGCTCTCCTCTGACGCCAATCAGCACTCTTCGCTGTCGAATGCCTCGTAAACCCCGTTCGTTGCGCAATCTTGCGCTGTCTCCAAAGCGCTCCTCACCGACACGTTCACCCTCACCCACGTTCTCAGATGCTACCCGCGCCTCCGCCATTAACTTTGGTGCAGATGGCCCAGAGAAAATCATTACCCGCACGAACCTTAAAATGAGCCTGCAAGCATACGATGAAGTGCGTCAGTCGGCGGTCGTAACCTTGTGGACTGTCCTGATGCACTGTAGCTCATGAATTCGAGCGCGAACTATCGCGCAGCACTGCTCCATATGTCCAAGGTCACCTCTGCGTTCGCAGATGCTCTTGAAAAGTGCGCGGGGTGAGTGCTAGCAGTCCACTATCTTCCCAATAACCGGAACTGTGCACCGCAGTCTTAAAGGACCCTCGTACGAAGCTAGCACTAGGCTACAGGCAGCTTCAGGGCTGCACCATCTCATTGGTAACCACTGGCATGTATTGGTCCGCATTGTTTTCTACTGTTCACAATTGTAACCCCCTCACATACAGTCTATAGGCGGAGACACTTGATAAGAACTTTGAGAAGCCCCTCCGTCAGCACCTGGATACTTACCGGACCATAGTCAATGTTTGTCTACCCCTTTTTTCTGGGTTCAGGCTTATCAACCCTCTGTCTCACTTGCAGGAACGCTCTGCTTCTTACGAGAAAGCCCTTCGAGAGAAAAGTGGCATAATTCGACAAACGGAAATGAGCAATCTCAATAAGAAACAACGCAGTATGTACCTCTGCCTGCAAGCCGCACTTTCACCGCCGACTGAGAGTTTATAGATCTCCAGAGCTTCAGAGAAGCATTAACAATACTTCAACAACAAGTCGACGACCTTGACGCCCTGAAAGCACAGCACTACCAAGAAATTATGGAACACGAAGAAGAGGTTTGGGATGTAGTACAAGCCAAGGTAGGTTAACCCACGGCGTCAATAGATAGGCTATATGACCCCTAACGTTATTAGGTTTGCGTTGATGTACGCTCAACGATGGATGTCTTTGATCGGTTTACGGCGAAGGCGTACGTTTAGTAGTCCATTAAAGCAGCGCACGTACATCTAACCTCGACTTAGCTCTGACCCTATCTTAGAACCTATGCTGCAGTCCGTCCCAGACCCGTTTGATTCGTACGGCCCTCCTCAAGCAGAGGACCAGATATTTACGATACTCCCACCCCTTTCCGTTATTGCCAACACGCCGTCCCCATCGGCAAGTCCCATGACCACCACCCCACCCCCGGGCGCCGAGGTGCCAGCTTCCCTCCCTAACAATTCCTGGACATCATCAGGCACGTTTTTCGCCACACCATCGTCAGAATGGGCGGACTCTTCATCTGCTTTCTCCAACACGTCACGTTCAACATCTCCGTCGTCGTTGAAGCGCCGACAGTCGCACCCCCCGACCACGAACCATCAGTCACGCAAGTTTGAGTCGAAACTGCGCAGTGTCGTCGCCCTCGTCGATGAGCCCGTCTCACGGCATCCTTCGGAAATACCCGGTGTAGATGCCTGCCCATGTGTGCCCGATCTCCACGGGGGATCCTCTTCACCTGATGCATGGAACGTTTCCGGCACTAGTGATGGTGCGTACAATGACCCTGGGTATATCACACAAAGTGGGGAGGTTACTCCTCGCCACTCTGCTTTGTCCGTGATTTCTCCCGATGCATACGGAGAAGGTGGGAGAAGTCTTGTTTCTGATGAACAATCGGATCGCACTGTGCCGCTCGAGCTTGAGGTCTAGCCACCTTCAGCTGTTGGTTTCTTTTTTCTTCTTTCGCTCACATATGCTAGTAGTGGAGGTGTAAAGTAAAATCACCGCAATATCTATTATGGCTAGTGCTGCTGCTGTTTCGCTACCGAGGACGATGGTGATTGGATCTAAAGACTACCCAATGACCGGATGCCGTACTGCTGGAGTACATCGAGGCTGACAGCTGCTGGGCTTTTGAAAAGCGGATCAGTGCCTGCACCAGTCTTTGGGAAGGCTATCACATCTCGAATAGTCGGGGCCTTGCAAAGAATGGACATGAGCCGGTCAAAACCTGTGTATCACACATGCATTTTAATTTCTCTGCGCAGATTATAGGGCGATACGTACCAAGAGCAATTCCACCATGTGGTGGCGCGCCACATTTAAGGGCATGTACAAGGTGATCAAAAGTGGCCTTCTCAGAATCTGATAACTACAAGGGGGGGGGGGGGGGTGATAAGAGGTACGGTACACCATACGAGGCAAGGCCTCGTACCTGGAGCACCTGGGAGAAAATGTAATCCTGCATGGCGGCATCATGCACCCTAACAGATCCTCCACCGATTTCGACACCATTCAGGACGAGGTCGTAATGCTGCCCCCGAACCTAATCCAAATGGAAATATATCACTGATCATGGTTTCGAAACAATTTTTCAATCACAGACCTGATCGATGCGACCAGCGTACATGGCTTCGATGTCGTGCCACATGGGGGCCGTGAATGGATGATGGGTACTGCTCCACCGCCCACGAGCAAGGAAGTCTTTGTCCGGATCCGCTCTAGTGAACAGGGGAAATTCCGTTACCCACAGAAACTGTGGAGATGAAGGAGCATAATCGCCTATAACAGTGCATTACGTCGCGAAGCAAGGTGGTGAACAAACATGCATACCAAGCTCTTGCGCAATCTCAGCCAATTGAATCCGTATTCGACCTAGTGCGGTGGATCCACCCTGAGCTAGTGAGGGATCGGCGAACGTGCGATAGTCTGGGCAGAGCCTACCTCGACAGCAGAGTGGCGTCGTGATACCCAAATGGTATCACCAGGACTAATACCCAACGCCTTGTTGACAGTAGCATGATGCTCAACAGTCAATGGTATATCGAACGAAACAACACTGCATTCGCATAGCCAGCTCAACTCATTGTCTTGTGTGATGCCAATGCGATCCTGTCCATGTGGCTTAGGAAGCTGTACTAACACAACCCCGCACACTTACGACACGAGGGTCATCAAATTTGCAGTCGTTGGCTCGAAGGAAGGGTTGGGAGTCAGAGCGACGTATTATCAGGGCTTCTAGTGTGTGCCCCAAACTTTGCAAGCACGCGCGGTGCCGATCCGGAAGGACCGAAGAGACATCGACGATCTATAGCCGAAAGAAGGATGTGACAGCGTGCAGCAGAGGCGTCTAAGAACCCACCTTCAAAGGAAAGCGAGTGTCAGGCTTGTCGGATCCATACTAAACATTGATTAGCTTGCTGAGAGTGATAAGCGAAGTACAACTATCTCACAGATGTCATTGCTTCTGCATAGGTCATGACGGGGAATACATTGGGCAGGGAAGTGCCCTCGACTCGTTGCCATATGTTACGGATGAGGGACTCGACAACGGCGCGTACCTCGTGACCACCAATTCGCCAGTTGTCCGAGTGGGGCGTGTGCACCTGACCCCACGAAACGTATGCCATTTCGAGATCGATTTGAGTAAACTCGGGTTGGCGATCCTTGCGGCCGTCCTCATCGCGGAAACACTTGGCAATCTGGAAGTATTTGTCGATTGCTCCGGAGCATATGAGGAGTTGCTTGGGTTGCTGGGGTGATTGTGGAAGAGAGTAGAACAGGGGGCGTTGGCATGCATGAGGTGATCCGCCGACCCTGGTTGGGACAAGAAACTCTCTGGCCCCTTCAGGGGATGATTTGAGTAAAAGGGGAGTCTCGACTTCTAGGAAACCTAATTCGGTCGCATGGGGAGGGTTACAGCTGCCGTATGAAGTATGTATGGCACGCGACACGCACCCTCGTCGTGTAGGGTGTCACGAATGATGCGAGAGACAATGCTTCTTTTTTTGATGTTGTTAGTCAAAGAGGACCTCCGAAGATCAAGGTGGCGGAATTGTGATCTCAATTCCTCGTTCACCTGGCATGCTGTTAATAACGGACGAAAGCCGGCACGGACACACCCACCAGCGAGTGCTCATCTGAAGGGAAGAACGGCAAATTGCGATCTGCCGGGTTCAACAGGATAAAGTTATCAACCTCGACCTCGATGTCACCTGTGGCACTCTTACGCAAAATGAGTCAGACCGACGTCCAGAATACAGTATGGAAGGGACTGACGGTCCGTCTGGCCGTTTCAGGTCTTGCGCGCACCTCACCCTCAATCAACACGGTCGACTCGACGGGTATGTCTGAGAGACGAGTCAGGTGTGCAGCAGAGTCGCGTTTGCGATTCACGACGAGCTGGGTTGTTCCGGACGAGTCTCTGATGGGAAAGAAGGACATTGCCTTGGACACCTTGCTTAATATGGCAACCCGTCACTGTGTTGGTCTGGAGTGGCTCAATTGCAGTACACACCGCTCAGGGAGCAGCCATCCTGCGAGGACGACACGGGAGCCTGCGTGTGCACGGGAGAGTTCACCGCAGGTGTGGGTGCGCCGGGGGTATGGGGCTGGGGAACAGTCAGTGCTGGAGCCTAGCACACACACGGGTGGGTCTGCTGACCAGAATGGGCGAGGGCCGTCCAGGATCGAGCAAGTCGCATGAGAGAGACACGGTTAATTACATAATATGAAAAGTAAAATATTCGTCATGATCATCCTCGTCCCTTATAAAATACCCCGTCCCTGCGATGGGACGGCCATCGCCTCCCATGTCTCTCCAAACCCTCCCCATCGAGCTCCTCCACATCATCGCCCATGACTTGGACGCCCATGCCCTTGCCGCACTTGCGCAGACCTGTTCCTCCCTCTCGCCGGTGGCACAGTGCGCTCTCTACCGCTGCGTCTCCGTCTCTCCCTGGTCCCGCAATCTGGCCGTCGTACCACTCCTTGCAAAAAGGCCTGTCATCGCACGCCATGTCCGGTCATTCTATATTGCCATAGACTCCACCTCTGCTGTCTTTCCCGCATATTATCATCTCCTCGCCGAGGCCATCCTAAATATGTCCGGGTTGACATCCCTCCATCTACTCGTAGACTCGAGCGTCAGTTGGGTACTGAAGCAGGCATGCACTCGTCCGTCTTACCCGCACCTAACGCAATTTACGTGTCCATTCCCACTCGACGAGAACGTCGTCCGATTCCTCGATCTAACTCCCTCCCTCCTTGAATTGGAAGTGGACTCCATACCCTCCACCTTTGCGCGTCATCCGCTTAACGTGCCCCTCCCTGCAACATCTATCCCACGCCTAGAACAATTCGTTGGTTCGCCGCGGATAGCCAGACACCTCGTCCCCGGTCGACCAGTAAAAGTATTGCACCTCAACGGTGCGGCCCTAACAGAGGAAGACATCCTCCTGTTGGCACAGTCCACTTCCCCCATCCTTGTCTTGAGTGCAGTCACAAACTCACCTCCTGTCTCTCTCCTCGAACACTTCCACCGACATTTACCTCACCTCGCTTACCTCCGAATCATGACAATGCAGACCATGCTCGAACCCCCTACCGCCGTAAGTATTGTGATCGCATCATTCCAAACGTCTCATCTCTGAAACTGATCGTTTGCCCATCAGGAGTTCTATGAGCAAGTCTCCAATGTGCTGGCTTCATTCCCGGAACTTAACGCGTTTGAGCTCTCCGGCATGCATTGGGGTTCGCAGCAGAAACGCGACGACAGCTCAAAAAGGGTGTGGCAATCCTCGCCACTGTCGACCCTGTCTCCCCTAGAAGATGACTTGTTGCTCGAAACAGATAACCTCATCCACTAATAATTCCCCTCATAGATGTGTCGGTTGGTCTGTTTAGCCCATACACAAAGGTCTTACATAACCTATTGATGTTACCGTACACCCATATACACCTTATATATACACCTCTAATGTGACATGCAGTGCACCACTAATTCAATTCTTCTATGGCTCGATTGACAAAAGATGCAGCATCGTAACACACCAAACTTCCCACATCCAGATCTTCGATGGTGGAGAATCGGCCCCCAATGAATCTCGCAGCAACACCAACGTACTTGTTGCCACTCTGTGCGACTTCAAACTTGCGGAACTGCCATCCCCTCGCTGGATCACCATCAATAGTGACAACGTCTTCCCGTACGTCGTACTGCACTCTCCGGAAATCGAAGCCGAGGCCCATTCCGAGCGCCTTGGTGTACGCCTCTTTCAGCGTCCAAATCCAATAAAACCGGCGCAACGCCTCAGACTGTGGAATGTCCGCCAACACTAGACTGCATTCCAAGGGCGTTAGCTACAAGATAAAAATAAATATTATTCACGCCCAGGGGTCGGTATACTTGCCTGGCTGGACACACTGTCGACAAAGTCAACAAATGTTGTCCGGGGTGGTATCTTCAGCTGCATGACGTCAACGCCAACGTTGAAGGCCGGGGGTCCCAGGTCGCCTGTGCCGAATGCCATTGCCACGACGCCTTCGTCGTGGGTCACGTTAAACCCTATGGGCGGGTCGATTCCAGGAGCGGTCTTCAGAAGATGCGGGTTTGGGCACGAAAACTAAGCGCAGACAAGAACGGACATACACAGTATGGTTTTCCGGTCTCAGTGGTGGCAAAGGTCAAAGCCTCCTTAGGTAGGCCACGTTTTCTGAGCAGTACTCGTGGCAAGAGATTGCCTATGAGTGATCCTTGGGTGGAGCAACAATGGTGGCAATATTTTAGTTCAAGATGGAGGACAGGACAAAGAAGATGGCGTACGACAAGCGTCCTCACGGCGATGGAATCTCTTGATCTTTGACTGTGCAGTCTGATCAACTAGGGATAAAGCGTTATGATAAAGCTAGATAACATGTGTCGGTTCTGCTCGATGAGTTGTGAGATGGGTATACATACGCTGTCTGAAAAGTTTGCTTTGTCGTATATGATGGCCCACACTTGCATAACAAGATCGGATGTAGAGGAGTTATCGGGGACGACCTCGACCGTGGTTGCGGTTCTGTTCTGGCAGCAACATACCTGTCCAACTAGTACCGGCCAGCGTTTATGCTCGTTCACACTTTCACACGTCCACCACAGCCCACAAGGACTACCCAGTGACTCTCCATGGCGGATGTCCCCAATTTTGTGACCCTTGGGATGTTCATCATCGACGAATTCTCATTTACTGACGAGAGTGGACTTCCGACTGGAAAAACCGTTCCAGCTCAGGGAAGCAGCTGATCATGATCTTCTCATGTTTCTACTTCACCTCCTCTCCAGATAGGGGGTGGGACCTACACCGCCATTGGGGCTCGTATATGGTCTGTGAGTCCTCTATTCCACCGCTGGGCCAAAAGCCAATGGATACAGGCTACCCCCTCACAAAGTCGGCATGATTGTCGATCGGGGCAACGACTTTCCCCAGGGCATTCAAGATGAACTCCTATCGTACGGCGCGGACATGTGGCATTTTCGCGATCATGGCGACCGAGAGACAACCCGTGCACTGATTAGTTATCAGGGTGACCACCAAGGGTTTAAGCGCTTCCCTTGATGCTCCTCCATAACGAGCTTAATCGCCGTGCGTACCTCTGCAGGCTCCAATACCTTACATCTCGGATCAGAATTGCACCGCGGGACCTACATGGGACTCGTCTTGCGTGGCCGGCAGTCCTGCACTTCATTTGCTCGCCGACGCGTGCGCTTCAAATAATTTCCGAGGCAAAGCAGGTGGATGGATGGAAGCCCATTACGATATATGAACCTATACCTGTCAGTCACTTCCAGCGAAACCACGCCATTTGCGGACAGAGAATGAAGCGTCCAACAGTATAGTTGTGTCCCGGAAGAATTGCCCTCCTTAATAAAGACACTACCTTGGATCGCGGTCTTGAGGTAAGCCATGTCTGTATCTCCAGGGAATGAAAGGGATCTGGGGACTCGTCACCCTTAGCCCAAATGCAGAAGAGGCCCTTTCATTACTTTCTATTTCGTCGCCGGTCACACGGGAATCGGTGGAAGTTGCGGCAGCTCGCTTCCTAGAGTTAGGAGAAGACAACACCGGACCGAAATGTGTCATTATACGAAGTGGTGCCCTTGGGGCTTACGTTGCAACCAAGACCGGCGGCGGCCAGTGGGTTGACGCCTTCTGGACGGCGGAGGACAGTGTCAAGGTTGTTGACGTTACTGGTGAGTTCAAGAAAGATGCCTCGGACATATCGCTGAATCTGTCAGAATTTAGGCGCAGGCAATGGCTTTCTAGGCGGATTCGCAGCGGGTTTGCTGCTTACCGACGGTGACTTGTATGAAGGTGGGTGGCTTCTTTCAGGGGTGTATCCATTCTCCTACTTGTAGATCGCAGCCACCCTTTATGCTGCTGTTTCTGCTTCTTTCATAATTGAGCAGAGAGGCTTACCGACATTAAGAATGGCGCCTGAGAAGGGAATCGAAGAGTGGAATAATGATCTACCTCAGAGACGGGTGAATGCACTACGCCGGCGTCACGTCAAGGAAATACATTATAAACATCATTAGGTCCTCGGGTGTACACAGTCCCGATAATACAGTATGCGGAAAGGAAAAGGGGCTACGAATTAAACGGCTGAAGTGTACTACGTTTATGGTTGTTGCTGTGGTTGAGCAAATTTTGCGCGGCTGAGTGCAAAGAGTTCCTCTTGTTTTGCTTGTAATTCTTCGGGAGTTAGTCCGGAACCTTTTATCTTGTCTGCCTTTTTCTCCCTATCCTATGTTAAAATTCAGAGACGAGGGTGCAAACACTGAGGAATGAAGACCTTTTGCTGTTGCTTGTGGTCTTTCAGCACATCCTCGATCTCTGCTGTAAACGAATCGAACCCTAGGCGCTGTAGGGGCACTGAAAAGGCGTTTCGCGTCAAATATCGGTGAGCGCACCTTGAGCGCACCAATGATGTGCTCAGGTGCTATTGTTTTCTTTGACTCTTGTTCACATATTTCATTTGCCTCGGACGAAATCAAGTGGATAAACTCTGCAGGAGGTATGCACGAGTTGTCAAGTGGGTCTCGGCTCGTGGTGTCACATGTTTACCTACACAGCACTCGATGACCAAATCTCGTGTCTCCTTTGCACACGTAACATCACTTGGGAGTAATTCTGAGGAAGTTGAGGGATATGCGGGGAAGGGGAGGCCAAGAAGGATACATACCACTGATCATTTTTGCAACTGTTGCCTTGGGTAGTGATAAATCGTCATCAGACGATCCGGAGGCCATATGTCCCTCTCTGTCAGACATTGTTTTACACGACGAAGACGACGATTAAGGAAGAGAGCGATGTCGGCGTTGACGATGAAGTCCTGTTTTGGTGATTTCCTTTTCGAAGTCCGCACACTGGACTTGCATCCTCGTTCAAACCACCAGAAATGTCGTCGGTGAGTGCTACTTGTAGTCCAGTACCCGTTTCAGAGGGTTCTGATCGTCGTTCAGGTCAATCCGGTCAATCCAAAGCCATTCATGCAGGAGTTGACTGGCAAACCGGTGTTTGTCAGGCTAAAATGGGGACTGGAGTACAAGGGTTTCCTCGTTAGCACAGATGGCTACATGAACCTCCAGGCAGGCATCACTTATCGAATTGACAATGATTGTACTGATACAGGTGGGCAGCTGGCTAATACGGAGGAATTCCAAGATGGACAATCGACTGGGACGCTTGGTGAGGTGTTCATACGGTATGTCCAACACGATTGTCAGATCCGTGCATGTTCTCAATCGATTTCGACAGTTGTAATAATGTACTTTATATCATAAGTGTCCCTTCTTTTCCATCTCATCGCACCCAGTTGATACTTGCATGCACAGGGAGGCACCAGCAGAGTGAGTTGCGTCAGATCCACACGTACACAAAAATGTTTGTACCATGATGGTACCCCTATCAACTAAATTTGTGTTTTTGAGTGTCCATAAGATGAATTGTAATGCAATCATAGGTAATATTTATGTGAGGTTTCGGTGCTATGAACATGACAGCTATTTAGGCCGGAAATTTTACATAGACTTGGGAGGGTGAACGTGTTCGGTGCGTCTTTCTTGTCGAGAGCAGGGGTGTAGTGCGAATTTACGTTTCCGTTGTGTTCCATTTGCATACACCACAGTTACTGAAACAATGATCATTTTCCTTGGGGCCCTTAGTCTGCTTAGGGAAGGCTAACAGTCGCCAGCAACTCGCCGAGCTATGGAAATTCCGTGGCATATATTATAAACTCCAGGGGTTTCGCTTCACTGACTGTACAAAGACTCGCTCATGGCCGTCTTTCGTCCCCTATGACTGTCGTTATCATATTTGGTCGGGAAAAGGTTACACTGAGAGGACAGCGCCAGAAGGTATGAAGAGCTTTACAGATATACTTCACTCACGTCCCATAGGCGCTATTGCAGAATTTCATGACCTAAATATCAATCAGAATGAAGCCCTCGCTGGTGCCCTCGGTATGCGTTTTACACTACACTCGCGTTGTACGTTTTCCCCCAGAGGACGACTCGCCTTGTTCAGAAGTGCGCTTTGCCTTAGCGAATACGATCCTGCGATCCCAGTCAACACCTGCCGTGCATAGGTTACGGATAAATATCTTGACTTCTTTTCATCTCCCCTCTTACTATCATTTGGCATGGGCTCTCATTTTCCATGGGAAAGGGTTGTTTCAATGTATTTGACGCTTCTGACAATATCGGCCTTTTCACAACCAGAAAACACGTCTTCACCACCTTTTAACTCTCTCAATAAACCGGCGCGGTGGCTGTTTAGAGCCTATTTTCGGCTTGAGTTGCACGCCTATTCCAGACTCTGACTTTCTTTTCTCACTCTTATCCTCCCAAATCAGTGGATAATGGACATGTCAGCCCAGATCGTGGGTCTCTCCCTCGGAGCCTCTTGAACTGCTACTTACTGCTGGCCCCGACTGAGTGTATGTCTTTCCCTTCATTATACCCCCCACTCACATCGGTTCACTTTAGCCGGCCAATTTGGTTCCTTGTCCACTCTTCATGGCCTTGCATTTTCGGCATTGTGCTGATTTGTGCTGGGTTACCTCTTCTAGGCTTTACTCGGGTCTGTTGGATCGCCCCAGAAAATGTGGCCGTTACCTAAGTATCAAACCGTCTCGGAATGAGTATCATCACACTCGACTGGTCGACCACCTGTGTAATGAGTCCTCCCACCATACTGGGCAGAAGCTAACGTGATGGCTGGATTGGACATCTTCTGGGTGCTGGCCCTCATCTACTGTATCAATCCTTTTCATGGCGAGTATATGCTCATGTCCTCCTGGTCAGCATTCGATGACGCCGGCGTCTCTTAAGATCTTCGCCACGAGGGTACATTCAACCCAACCGCGTACCCAAAACTGTGGGTTACAGTTTTCTTCTCACTCTGGAAGCAGACTCAAGCACAATCTCGTGGTTTACCATCGTATTGTTCGTCTCTGCATTATTTGTATTGAGGACGGCCTGCGGAGTTCTTGGTATGAGGCCTCTCTGTCGCTTTACTTATCGCATTCATGTATATTAGCCCCACCGGGATGATCCAGACTATCACAAACCAGAAGATTGGGCTGAGCGTGATTACTGAACACTCACTGAGTTCGGAACAGCGTTCATCTCTTGGGATGTCATCGGCCTTTAGAGACGTTTCTCGTCCAGGCAGATATTCAACGTCTTCGTATGGTTCTCCTGGCCCTGTGCCCAGCTGCTGCCTGGTGGCCTAGCAGTTCTCGTTCTGGATATCAAGTGCGTTCACACCTCGAATACCTAAATACATGATGTTGACGGCACTTGCAGTTTTCCTGCCATATCCAGCGATATGTAGTTCAGAGGAGACATTTCTGGCGTCGGACAGATTATACCTGTGAGTTTCACCTCGTTATTGCGACCCATATTAGTAGCTGGTTGCAATAGAGCAACACCTCTAATATCAATTTCTTTTGGGGCGTCGGCGAGCGTGTATCCGGGTTTTGACGTTGTCGATAGGGGTTGCGCACCACGAAGGGTTACCCTTGCGAGCGTTTGTTCTAAAAATCTCTTTCGTTTAAGCCGGATCCATGACATCTAGGGCGCATTGAGCGTTTTCACCCTCCCAAAAAATATCCAAAGAGCCCTTTGGGGTCCCTTGGCTTTAGCGAATAGAGGACAAATATACGTAACGGTACAGTGTAATTATCTTATTAGTTTCTAGTATCTTTACAGCGGTGCCTCCAGATCGGAGAAGTCAAAGGTAAGCTGTGAGCAGCCTCAAGCCTCAAGTTCAGCGCCGTTGTCGGTCAAGTCGCAATCATCGCCAAACGCCAATTGGCTGTGTTATGTTATTGATGTCTGATGGCGCAACGAAGGCTTGCGACCTGGGGACAACCGAGACGGGATTGATTCTCCTCCTTCCAAATTTGGATCTCCCTGATCGTCATCACGGAGGGCACCTCGCCCTGCACAGAAAAATCTTTCTGAAGACCACCTGTGCCAACTCATTCGCATTCCTGCAAGAACACTGCAGTGCCACATTCATTTGGTTGGTCAACAAGTATATGGATGCTGCAATATGGGGTCCAACTACTAGTTGCAACATTCGAAACCACTATTCCGTTTCGGTTCTCGTGCTGGTGGTATAAGACAGAGGGCCTTCGTCGTACAAACTATTTATGGTACTCATGGAACAACAGATAGAAGTTTGTAGTCCCTGGTTCACTTTGGGGAAATCCTGTACATCGTTGACGGGGAGGCGGTAAATTTACTAGTGGTAATGTCGAGAAAGATCTGAAGAAAGAAGCAGCATGTGAGACCCCCTGAGGAAAACACACATGGTAGTAAACTTACCAGGTTGTCTTTAACATCCCATAGCATGGTAGGTTGGAAGTTTGGAATCTCGATGCTACAGTTGGATCGTATAAGACATTTGGTCTTTCGTCAAACACGGGTCACCTATTGATTTACGTGTACGCAGTGCTTTCTGGATGGAAATTAAGGACAAAAGGGTGGATGACCCCGGTAGGGCTGGCCACAATTGTGGTCCCTTCAACCATGACATACGATGTCTGACCTCCAAGCATGATGCTAATCTCATAGAGTTTCAGATTAGGTGGCCCAACTCCCTGGAAGTTGAACTGTTGACAATAGATTCAAGCCCGTAATTAGTAGGCTCATCGGATAAGATACAGAAGTCAAGGCGTACAGCCGGGAGCTGGTTGGGAACACTTGTGATGACGTCGAGTTGCCCATTATCGTTTACACCGACAACAAGGCCGTTACTGGGGCTAAGGGCAGAGAAGATGGGTGCAGCAAATGAAACAGGGAGAGACATGATAACACAATACCTCGAGAGGTTGGTTTCGAGAGATGACCACCGGTTTCCCTTTTATGCCTCTCAAGTCGAGGGTCCTTGATTCTCAATGGTAATGAAGGGCTGCCTGGACCTGCCTGGACATCATACCAATACTCGGGAGCCGTTGGTGGGTAAGCTTCGATTAATCTTACCATTTGTTTCGAGGTTTTAGCCGCCAAATCTCCGCAGCTGTCACCAGATACATACTGATGAGTTTTGTCATTTTCCTGAATTGAACTCTAAGACCACAGGGACTGCCCTTGAAGTTCTCCGGAACATACGGGACAGTGATCAAACTTTTTATGCTAGAGTGGACCAGTACAAAAGTACTTGACGACTCAGTCATGCAGTCGCAGGGTGAGTTGAGGGGCATTCCGACAAAACCTGTCCAGGTTGGAGTGCGACGCTTCCCTGTTAAATCCAAGGGGCTGCGCTGCTTTCAAACTTAAGATTGCGAACAACGTTCCTACCTCCTCCGTGGTATATATGTAAGTGGCATCACCATCAATTTAATAATGAAAAAGAACCGACATTGGTAGCGCTCACCAGCTGACCGGGTTTCAATCTGAAAACACTTTCCAGTAGTATCAATCGCCTTCGGGATTTATTTGGCCCCTAGTCACGATGTGCATACTATGTGTGATGGAGGGGCTGGTATTGGATCGACTGCTAGATCATGATTGGCATAGACTGGTGGATGGCGCCCAAGAAGCTTACAAATAAGGTGTATAGGTAGCGCCCGCGTAATACCCCCTGATTCGTATCGCCGCGGTCTGTCTCAACTGGTTCCAGTTCCAGTCACATTGCAACCAGACCCGTCGCCGGGCACACTCCTTCCTTAGTCAGAAAATACCACCGTGTTGGCCTCATGGCGTTCAAGGAGCCGAACAAGATCCAAAGACTGCCACCATCACCATCACCACCCACCCGTCTATTCCTCAGCACTACTGCACATGGCGCGAGTTGGTTCAAAAACACTAGTTTCTTTTCGTCATCAGCAGAATGGCAAATCCAAACCACCAACAAGTCCATCTGTCTCTGGAACCGAAGTATGTTGGCGGCTCCACACCTCATTCGGTGCTGATAACTTTACTCTTTTTTTCTCTGTCCACCATTTTCAGCAGAAAACAGCAACTTCGTCTCAAGAACATTCTCGCCGACGGTCTATCGGAGGAAATATATCGAGTTGGTTCAATCAACGGGTATGTTGGTTTTAATCGATGCGCAGAATCAGATACTGATGTCGGTTTAGCTTCGCTCGTCAACTTCACGGACTTTGGGCTCAGAGATAGAAAATGGGGGAGCAGATAAAACAAAGGAGAATGGAGTATGTCGATGCCACTTGCTTTCTTTCGCAATACCTCTCTGATCTAGTTGATCAGCATGCAAATTTGGTTGAATCATCCACACTGAACACAGAGGTACATTCTTCGTCGCAGCTTGCGGTAGGGGGTACAGATTGATTGCACTTTCTTAGATTGCGCTGGCGGAAAGAGGATCCGAGCAGGCTAGCAGAGTGAAAGTACAGGGCGCCGGGGCGCCAGTCAGTATTGTGGACGATACTCCCACGGAAATTACGGGACCACCTGGGAGTGTATGTATACGGCTTATGCATTCCAAAACGGGCTTAACCTCATTGAACAGCAGGAAAATCGAGGAGAAAAAGCACATATGGATTCTATGGTGGCGTATAGCAACCTTCCGACACTTCCAAAAACCGCAGTCAAATGCATCAACGTTTTCGACACAACGCAAACCACACTGGGTGGTATGGAAGCCTTCAACGCTACGTATCTCCAGCCACTCAAGATGTTCAATGCAGTAGTAACTTCTATTGCTGGTGTACGTCTTCTCGACCGCTGTAGATGTATCGCTGATGGGTGTTATAGGTCCATCCGTATGCTAAAATGGCCTTTGGAGTCCTGACTTGGGCATCTCAGGTGAGGGTATGGCCCTCGGACTGTTCATCGCAATTGACATAATTTGCCGACAGATGATAATCACACAAGTCAATTGTGACGCGGCTATCAACGGTCTCGTGGAGAAGATCGGTGATTTCTACAAATTCATCACGGAGGATGGCAGGCTGTCCAAACTTACTTCAATGCGGGACATTCTTAAGTCTATTGCGGACCAGATCTTTGACTGCGCGCGTTTCATTCAAAACTACTCCGAAACAAAATGTTTTTGTGCGTCAGTGTCTTTGATGTCATTGCTTTGATTTAAACCATTCCGGTTGTCAGGGGTCAGATTGTCCAAGAATGTTATGTCGGAAACGAGTGCTACGATAGGAAAGTACAACGACGTACTGGACATGCTCATTCAGAGCCTTCGTGAACGTCTTCACCGGGATGCTCATCTTGCTGTGCATGACATTCATGCTACTGTGCACGAAACCCATGCTGTTATGCATGAAACCCAAACTACTGTGCACGAAACGCATACTGCTGTGCACGAAACCCGTGCTACTGTCCACAAAACTCACATTGTCATGCACCAAATCCTGAAAGACCTGCAGCGGTTAGGTAAGCTTGCATTCAAACTATGGTTGGCCTGCAAATCTTCACCATGTTCGATGCAGGAGATGCTGTGGAGCTCAATAGCATGACATATGCTTCGGGAGCTGGGCTGAACACGGCCAAAAAGTGCTTAGAAGGCACGAGAATAGAGGTGCTTGACGAGATCGTGGAGTGGATCTATCACCGTGATCCCGATACACCGCGCGTGTTTTGGCTGTCTGGACAAGCAGGGACAGGGAAGTCCGCCATTGCGCATACTATCGCTTTATGGACCGAGGAACTCGGAGGGCTCGGGTCTTGCTTCTGTTTCGCTCGTGATCGTCAGGCGGAACACCGGCACGAGAAACTATTTCTCACCATTGCACGGGATCTAGCTGGTCGAAATCCAATGTTGCGACAAGCTTTGGCTGGAATTGTTGCTGAGGATCCCTCACTCAAGAGCACCATTGACATTGAGCGACAATGGTGCAAACTCATCCTGGAACCTGTATCGACCCTTGTGGGTGATGTTTCGGGGAACACGGTAGTCGTCATCGACGGGTTGGATGAGAGCGGTGACGAGAAGACTCGAGAGGGTATCCTGGCTGTGCTTGCGTCGACGGAACTTGCTCGGCTGCCGAATTTGCGCATACTTCTCACATCCCGACCACTGCTTGACATTCATGCCGCCTTGGATAATGTCGAACACATCAACTACAAGTCTCTAGATGACGTCGACGACAAGGCTACCAGGAGGGATATCCATTTGTACATCAAAAATAGGCTCCAGATGCTTCGCACCTCGTTTAGTGATGTCGAAGTCTCGCAGCTCGTTACAATGTCCGATGGACTGTTCGAGTGGGCTCGTCTCGCATGTGAATTCATCAAACCACGGCAGGCCGGTATCAATGCTAAGAAACGGTTCAACGAACTCATTTCCCGTACTCGTGGCCAAGGCTCGGCACTCCTGGACAACATGTATCGCGGCATACTGTGCGAAATAGTTAATGACTCGCAGGATGCACTTGCACAATTCCAGTCGGTCATGCGACAACTCTTGTACGCTGCAGAGCCACTCTCCGTTGGATCGTTGAATGCGATGCGCCGACATTTCTCTAGTGACGAAGAACCTACTGACGTGGAGGAAATCCTGGAGTTCATGGCAGCACTGTTAAGTGGCACGTCAGACCAAGCCACTCCCGTCCGCCCACTGCACGCATCGTTCTATGAATTTCTCAGTGATCGCACGCGGGGCGGAGACTTCTACGTGGACAAGGCAGATATGGAGTTTAATTTGGCACTTGCATCTCTTCGAGTCATGCAGCAGGGCTTGAAATTCAACATCTGTGAACTGGGGAGTTCGTACCTCCGAAATTCAGAGGTACCTCAACTGGAGAAACGAGTAAAGGCTTCGATACCACCCCACTTGTCGTATGCGTGTCGGTTTTGGGCCAACCATTTGCAGAAAACAAGATTCAATACCAGCCTCGGAGAGGAGATGACAGCATTCTGTGGGAGTGAACATATTCTGTTCTGGATTGAGGCCCTTAGCCTTCTCAAGTCTCTTGGTACTGCCATCACCTCCTTTGGGGCTGTGGAAAAATGGTCACAGGTAAGCTGACAGGGATATGCTATGCCTGCTTAGGGATCTAACTAAATGATTTCAGGGCCAAGGGGGATTTGAGCACTTGGGTGCTTTTGCCATTGATGGTGCCAAGTTCATCCAAACATTTGGAGCTGCAATTTCCACAAGTACACCCCATTTATATCTTTCTGCACTCCCATTCTCTCCTGCAAAATCATTGATGTCAACCCATTTTATTCACAAGTTTGCAAACCTGCCCCAGGTTGCATCTGGTCAGCAACAAGATTGGTCAATGCAACAAGTGCTGAGAGGACATGTTGAGCCTGTTGCATCAGTAGCTTTCTCTCCTGATGGGAAGCTGATTGTGTCTGGTTCATGGGATAAGACCATTTGTATTTGGGATGCACATGCTGGGACTAAGATTGGAGGTTCCTTGAAGGGGCATACTTTGTCTGTCCTTGCAGTTGCCTTTTCACCTGATGGCAAGTGGATTGTGTCAGGCTCAGAGGATAAGAGGATTTGCATTTGGGAAACACATAGTGGTTCTCAGATCCATTGCATTGAAGGACACAGTAGTAATGTCAAAGCAGTTGCCTTTTCTCCTGATGGAAAGTGGATTGTGTCAGGGTCAAATGATGAGACTGTGTGTATCTGGGATGCACATACAGGTTCTCAGAAGCACTGTATTCAGGGGCACACTGCAGCTGTTAATTCAGTTGCCTTCTCACCTGATGGCAAATATATTGTGTCAGGTTCATTGGACACAACTGTGTGCCTATGGGATGCACATACTGGGTCCCAAATACATGTCATGCAAGGTCATGATAATTATGTCTACTCAGTTGCTTTCTCCCCTGATGGCAAGCAGATTGTCTCAGCTTCAAGGGATTCAACCATTTGCCTTTGGGATGTGCACTCAGGATCTCAGAAGGGTAAACCCTTCAAAGGCCACATATATGGTGTTTGCTCAGTTGCATTCTCTCCTGATGGCATGTGGATTGTGTCAGGTGCAATGGATGATACCATTTGCCTTTGGAATACCCATTCTGGCTCTCAGGTCTGTCAGGTGAAAGGACACAAAAGCACTGTTTTATCAGTGTCCTTTTCTCCTGATAGTAGATGGATTACATCAGGCTCAGGAGACAACACTGTCTGTCTTTGGGATGCTCATGCTATCCTTCATGTGGATACTCCTTCTAATGGTGATATTGATATCATCTCAGCAGCTCTCTCTCCTGATGGCAAATGCATTGTATCTGGCTCAGAAGATGGCCTTGTTCATCTTTGGGATGCAAATTCTGGTTTGAAAATAGGTGGACCATTTGAAGGGCACACTGATGCAGTGGGGGCAGTTGGATTTTCTTCTGATGGCAAGTGGATTGTGTCAGGCTCAGAGGATACAAACATTTGCATTTGGGATGTAAATTCTGACTCTCAAATACATCTCATCCAAGGACATACTAAAGGGGTCTGCACAGTTGCCTTCTCAGTTAATGCAAAGTGGGTTGCTTCTGGTTCAGATGATGCAACTATATGTCTTTGGGATGCACAAGATGGGACACAGAGGCACATCCTTTCAGGGCATACAGGACGTGTCAATTCAGTTACTTTTTCTCCTGATGGGAAGTGGGTTATATCAGGATCAGATGACAAAACAATCTGCCTTTGGGATGTAGATTCTGGCTCTCAAGTTGGGAGTCCCTTTAAAGGTCACACTGCAGAAGTTTGGTCAGTTGCCTTCTCTCCTGATGGCAGGCACATCGTTTCAGGATCAAAGGATTGCACTGTCTGTCTCTGGGATGCACATGCTGGGACACAGATAGGTGGACCACTTAGAGGGCACATCCAGGATGTTACTGCAGTTTCCTTTTCTCTTGATGGAAAGATGATTGTATCAGGTTCTCATGACTGCACCATCTGTCTTTGGGATCCATACACTGGGGTCCAGATTGGTTGTTCACTTCAAGGTCATGCTGGTGGTGTTGTTCTAGTTGCATTCTCTTCAGATGGCAGTCAGCTTGTCTCATGTTCACTGGATAAAACAATTCGTCTCTGGAATATTGGCAACCATGATGGTAAGTAAACTAATTCTTTTCAGATCTCAGTGAAACATGTACTTATTCTAATTTAGATAACCTGAAGGTCTTGATATGCTTCTCATCCACAGCTGACCATGCCTTGTGCAATGTGGAGCAGCTATTTGAAAGAATGAAGCTTGACTCTAAATCACAGGACTACAGAGATTTGATCAAACTGAACCATGATGGTTGGGTTGTTGGATCAGGTGGCCAATTACTATTTTGGATACCAGCCTTTTACCATGGAAAGCTCTACTCTCCCAGAAACACACTAGTGATACCAAGAGGTGGTCTAGAGCTCAATCTAAGTAAGATGGTGCATGGAGATATGTGGAAAAAGTGTTACTTTAGCAAGTAGTGATATTTCTATACTTGTATACAAAATATGTACAACTTGTGACTGATTTGCATGAGTCCATCCCATCTTCTAAATAACATTTCAAAATGATGTTATCCATGTCAGGATCTGACAGTTTGATGTTAATGGAATGGTACCTAGTAGTATGGTGTCATTCACCTCAAGGCCACTATTTTTGTCTCACAAAAAAGTCCAATTAAAGTCAATTGGAAGGTCAAAATCTTCAAGTGTGAAGTCATCAAAAAATTCATACATTACTATTTTTGTACTATTTCTCAACTATTTACACTATTTTTCTGACTATTTCTACTTGACTTGTCATTATCCACCACTTTCTTAGCACTTATTTTCACTATTCCAGACTTTTCTCTCACACATCCATAGGTAAACCATCCTTATATAAAATAAAGGCCAAAACAACTGACTGGGCATGTAAAATATCATATATTTGGTTATCATACATAAAGTGGAATGGAAAGGGGAAAAAGCAAGGCTTTGATCCTAGGGATGAACATGTGTGAAAAAATAATCACATGCTATCACTACAGAAACACTGATGCCAAGTTGGGCCCATCAGGAAAAACTGGTAATGCCATATATCAATATATATCACTATATATCACTATTATTTCCCTTTGTCACACAAAGTGCAATAATTGCATTATGGCATCTATACTATACCTGTTACGGTCCGACCTTTTATCTTATCTAATCTACGATTAGATAGCGTTTATCTTATCTTAGTGTACAGCCTCTATCTTATCTACCAAGTCTAGACCTGTACCTCGTGCTGTACACGCTGCCACCCTTGACATCATTACGCATAGCCTTAGCTCCACAGTGATGTCATTACATAGCCTTTTACCTGCACGTAGCCTCATGGATAGCCTCGCGTAGCCCTCGTGTCTAGTAGTATATATACCGTGCAATCCAGCACCCAGAGGCTCCCCATTCGAGCTCATCTTGGGTTATTGCTCTAGATCCTCGCGTCCTATTTCCTCTCAGAGTCTCGCGTGTAGTTGGGTCTTAGGTGTTCTGCCTAGGGTCATCTCACCTGAGCTCGAATCTATACATCTTACTCGCTCTACTACGCGCTCTCCTAGCCTTATAAGGAAACTATACCCGGACTCCAGGGTTAAGGAGCTTCACCTTCATACCTTCTGTTTCGTTCACGGCCAGCCTTTAGTGCCGTTCCCGTAGTGCTTCGGCATTGGGAGTTTCTAGCACCGTTACCTTTACGTACTGTACACCAGCCCAGGGTCGTGCCTGGTGTCTGAAGGTCGGCGCCCGTTCAAGAGAGGTTCGCAGCCTCAAGGCGATTGAGACATACATACTCCGTAGTTCCTGCGTCCGTGCAGAGGTAGACCTTGTGATCTGCAGCCGCTAGCCGTTTGTTCTTTGCATAGCTGTGCCACTGCCCTGACCCGGCGAGCGCGACAGGCGAACAAAGTCTTACGCTTAGTTTAGCGGGACAACTGTGGGGATCTAGTCCCAAAGTAACCTTACTCCTACGTCACCCCTTACGTTACCACCATACCTTATCAGTTCCCTCGTCACCTCGTCGAAGCGCAACAGGAGCGCTTGGCGATCATTTACGGTCCTCGCCCTGACACCCTTGTCAAAGTACAAGAAAGGGAGTCAGCGATCGAAGAAGAGTTTCAGTTTACCAACGCCGTTGCCGCCTACAGTCGCCTTGTCAGCGACTTCGAAATCCAAGTCCTCCTCGGCTTCCACCGTTCCCTTCCTGTCGCGCCCCTGCCAGACCTCCCGCTCGCTCGCCGCCGCACGTTCCGGTCTTCCCGTCTCCGACCGGTTAAACAAAGACCTACCCCCTATTCCCGCCTCCACCCCTATTAGGTCCTCATGGCAGACCTTAACCAGCTCCTCGGACAGCTTGTCCAGGGGCAAATTGACCTCCAAGCACATATCGCGGCCCTTGCGGCTGCACAGCCTCACCCTGCACCGCCGCCGCGCAAGAAGGTGGTCGCGGATCCCGGGAGTTACGATGGCTCCCCTCAGAAGTTCCACGAATGGTGGTCTAAGATCAAGATTTGGTTACAGATCGCGATGGAGGGGACAAATGACGCCCAGGTTACCGCCGCAGTTCTCTCCCGGCTCACTGGCCCGAAAGCTGGTCGGTGGGCTCAGGTCCGTCTGGATAGCTGCATGGCAGCAGCCCAGGCCCAGGCCAACGCTCCGCCCGTCCCAGCTGGACAGCTCCCGCCCCCCCCGGCCTGGCCCGCCTGGGATGACTTCGCAGAGGAGATAGAAAGGTTCTTTCTCCCTGGGAACAACGCCGAGTGGGCACGTGCCCAACTTCTCCGCCTTAGGCAAGGCCCGAGGCAGAGAATTGACGACTTCTTAGCGCAGTTCGAAGCGCTCAAGAACCAAGGGGGCTGTGGAGATGAATACGCCCGTGATCTGCTCGAACGCGCGCTCCAGAGGAAACTCTTGGAGCAAATCTACATACAGGGAATGCGACGAGACACCTACGAGCGACTCGCAAACTCTGCTCGTGCGATGGGAAGAGCCCAGGAACTCTTCCTCATCAACCTCCAAGGGCAAGGCTCTGCCCGGTATTACCAGAGCCAATCATATTCGTCTTCAACCGCATCGGGGAGTGGTGTCCCGATGGACATAGGTGCCGTTGAAGTGAACCAGCAAAGGGGTAAAGGGCCCCAATGCTACAATTGCCAATTATTTGGCCACATTGCACGAGAGTGCACAAAGCCGCGCCGCCCTCGTCGTGGGCAACCACAAGCACGGGCAACGCAAGCCCAGCCGGAAGATGACCGGCTAAATGCGGTGAGAGGAATGACGTTTGCAGAAATGCAGGCGTTTTTCAGAGATTTAAAAGATTAGTGAGTGAGGATAAAACGGGCATCCTCGCTCTCGAGTCTTCATTGGACTTAGCTGTACGTATTCTGGACTATAGACTCTCTCGTGCTACTACTCCTGCAGTGCAGGAAATATTTAAATACCGCATTGCTTTGTTACGTACAAAAATAGCGAAAACCCACAAAAAAGTGTCTTCGGTAGTTTCTCCTGTTTCTGTTTCTCCTTCTCGCTACTCTGTGTTGTCTGTTGATACTATGGACTGTGACTCGGACTATACTGCACCTTCTAAGGGGGTCCCTGCAAAGGGCTCGGCGCCGGAAGTAAAATCGAGCGTGCTTAATTCCCGATCGAATAAAAATATTTCTTCTCCTTCTTTGGCATCTAAGGAACCGGAAAGTCCCGCCGGCAACTTGGAAGTTCTCATGGACTTACGAAGGTCCTTCACAATGGAACGTGAAGTGACGGTACCGGTCTGCATCCGCGGACCGCTTAATACTATTAAAGTAGACGCTCTGCTAGACAGTGGCGCTACTGGTTGTTTTGTTGACAAGAGCTGGGCTCTTGATCGACGACTTCAGTTATCTAAGCTGGTGAAACCCGTCCCTGTGCTTAATGTAGATGGCACTAGGAATCAGGAGGGTGACATCACGCATTATGTATTGTTGACAGTCGGTATTGGGAAACATGCTGAAAAGCTGTGGTGTGCCGTCACGTGCCTTGGAAAAGTGCCGCTTATCCTTGGCCACACCTGGCTTCAGAAGCACAACCCCGATATAGATTGGGTAACAGGCAAAGTTAATTTAACTAGGTGCCCTCCAGAGTGCAAGTCGCTTTTGGAAACACGCTTTGCTAAGTTGTTACGAGAAAATGAATCTCAGGAAACTTGGGTACAAGCTTTGAAAGCTCATGAATCAAAGGTCACTATCGATGAGTCGACCCTAGAGGAAGCTCAGAAGCAGGTCCCTAAAGAGTACTGGGAATTCTTAGATGTGTTTAGTAAAAAGTCGTCAGAGCGCATGCCGCTAAGAAAACCTTGGGATCATGGAATTGATCTGAAAGAAGATTTCCCGCCCAAAAAGGGAAGACTTATCCCGCTCTCTGTTGATGAACAAAAAGAAGTCGAATCGTTCCTTGATGATCAACTTGCTAAAGGATACATTCGGCCTTCTATTAGTCAGCAGACGTCACCGGTCTTCTTTATCCCGAAAAAGGACGGCAAGAAGCGCATGGTACAGGATTACCGTTACGTAAACGACTGGACGGTTAAAAATAACTATCCGCTACCGCTTATCTCTCAGCTTGTTGACAAGCTTAAGGGTTGTAAACTCTTCACGAAAATGGACCTTCGGTGGGGTTATAACAATGTGAGGATTCGCGAAGGCGATGAGTGGAAAGCTGCGTTTGTAACGCACAAAGGGGCTTTCGAGCCATTAGTTATGTATTTCGGTCTCTGCAATTCACCTGCGACATTCCAGAAGATGATGAATGAAATCTTCCACGATATGTCGGATGTATGCGTGGTGTATATTGACGACCTTATGATATTTACGGACACAGACGATCAGGAAAAGCACGATAGAATTGTGCTGGAAGTTTTGAAACGTTTACGTGATAACGACTTGTTTGTCAAACCTGAGAAGTGTCGCTTCAGAGTCACCGAAGTCGACTTCCTCGGTATGATCGTGTCACGTGAGGGTATCAAAATGGACCCTGAGAAAGTTAATGCTATTTTGAAATGGCCTGAGCCAACGAACGTAAAGCAGGTTCGCGCGTTCTTAGGTCTCGGCAATTTCTATAGACGCTTCATTAAAGATTATGCAATCATGGCTAGACCCATGACGGACCTTACGTGTAAAGATATAGTATTTAACTTTGGAGAGAAGGAACGCGCTGCGTTTGAAGCTTTAAAAGCTGCCTTTACTCGTGCTCCGGTACTTCAGTACCCCGACCAGGACCGCGAATTCCGCCTCGAAACCGATGCGTCTGAGTTCGCCGTCGGGGGAGTGATATCCGTGAAGTGCGAAGACGGCGAATTCAGACCCGTCGCGTACATGTCACATTCCATGACACCTCCAGAACGAAATTATCCTATTCACGATAAAGAGATGCTGGCCATCATAAAAGCAACTGAGGCCTGGCGCCATTATCTCGAGGCCACTCCTTATGCCTTTGAAATCTACACGGACCATCATAATTTAACGTACTTCACCAAGTCACAGAACTTGTCAAAGCGCCAAGCGCGCTGGCAGATGTGGATGACGCGGTTTAACTATTCGCTTATCTATAAAAAGGGAACCCAGATGCACGTTGCAGATCCGCTTAGCAGGCGGTCGGACCATTACGTATCTAGTTCCGATGACAACAAGGACCAGGTCCTGTTGAACCCGGTATCTATTAAACTGATCGACGTCACTGATCAGTCTTACGAAGAACGACAGTCGCTCATTACGAACTTTCACGACACTCCTGTTGCTGGTCATAAAGGAGTAAAAGCTACATATAACGCGCTCAGGAAGCATTATTCTTGGAAAGGGATGAAAGAACAGATTCAAACCTACGTAAAGCACTGTCAAAAGTGCCAACAGTCCAAGGTGTCGAATCAAAAGACTTCTGGAAGTCTTATCCCTCTCCCTACCCCTAGCGGCCCGTGGCTTGATGTCACTATGGACTTTACCGAGATGCCGGAATCCCTCGGTTACAATTATATATTAGTCGTGGTTGATCGGTTCTCCAAGGAGGTCGTGTTTGTACCTTGCACTAAGGAAGAAACCGCCTTGTCAACCGCGGAGTTATTTAGAGATCATGTCTGGTGTCAGCATGGACTCCCGTCTTCCGTTGTGTCAGACCGCGGATCGGTCTTTGCAAGCAACTTCCTGGGGGAGTTGTACAGACTCTTAGGTATTAAAAGGAAGATGTCTACGGCATTTCACCCTCAGACCGATGGTCAAACGGAGCGGTTGAACCGCGAAATTAATCAGTATCTCCGAACCTACGTCAACGATCGTCAGAACGAATGGGCCAAATGGATCAAGATTGCCCAGTTCGTTTGGAACAACACGGTCTCGGAGGTGACCACTGATTCACCGTTTGGAATTACCCGGAGTTATTCCCCTCGTATGGGTGTTGAGCCGGTCGACACAGTAGCCCCAGCGGCTAAAGACTTTGCCGCCATATTTAATAAAGTTGTTGAGTCTTCTGAGAAGGCAAAACGTAATATGAAGCTTCAGGCGGATAAGCATAGAAATCCCGCCCCGGACTATGTTGTAGGCCAACAAGTTTGGCTTTCTACAGATAACCTTCGTATGCTAAATCGTGCTTCTAAGAAGCTTACGGAAAAGTGGATTGGTCCCTATGAGGTCACTCGTGTAACCCCGAATGCGGTCGAGCTTAAGCTCCCGAAAACTCTTCGGATTCACCCAGTTGTGAATGTTTCTCGAGTTAAACCTTATTTAGGTCCTCTTCCCGGCCAACCCGTGTCTCGGCCTGGTCCGATACATGTCTCTGAAGAACGCGATGAAGAGTACGAAGTGGACTATATCGTAGCCTCTCGTATTTATAAAAGACAGCTCCAGTATTTGGTACACTGGAAAGGGTACGAAGAACATGAGAGAACATGGGAACCCTCGTCGAATTTAAAGAATTCTCCTCTGATAGTCGAGCGCTTTTACCGAGAAAACCCCTCTGCTCCTCGGAAGCTTCGTATGGCCCGAACGGACTTTGACTCGTTATTTAGTCGTATCCCCGAAAACCTCACGGTTTGCGACGCTCAGTTCTGCAGTCTGGAATCCTGCACCTGAGGGGGGAGTAGTGTTACGGTCCGACCTTTTATCTTATCTAATCTACGATTAGATAGCGTTTATCTTATCTTAGTGTACAGCCTCTATCTTATCTACCAAGTCTAGACCTGTACCTCGTGCTGTACACGCTGCCACCCTTGACATCATTACGCATAGCCTTAGCTCCACAGTGATGTCATTACATAGCCTTTTACCTGCACGTAGCCTCATGGATAGCCTCGCGTAGCCCTCGTGTATAGTAGTATATATACCGTGCAATCCAGCACCCAGAGGCTCCCCATTCGAGCTCATCTTGGGTTATTGCTCTAGATCCTCGCGTCCTATTTCCTCTCAGAGTCTCGCGTGTAGTTGGGTCTTAGGTGTTCTGCCTAGGGTCATCTCAATACCCCCCTTATCTATAGTGCACTATAGCAATATATAGCAACATATAGCAGCATATAGTACACATATAGTACATATATAGAGAAAAAAAATCAACTAAATGTTACTTATAGTGACTGTCTTAGTATATCTTTTTCCTTGTACTTGTTGCTTGCACACCAATAGAATATGCATGAAAACAAATTATATTGTGAAACCTAGTAGCTACTACATGAATAATGCCACCAATATATACTACTAATACATGAGGGGGTGTGGAGGGCTGGGCATGAGACAGTGGGGGGTGGTCATCACTGGTAGTGGCTGCATTGCACAGGTGGTGGTCACATTGTACAGGTGGAGTGTGGTCATCACTGGTGGTGGTTGCATTGCACAGGTCTGGGGTGGTCATCGTTGGTGGTGGCTGCATTGCACAGGTGGGGGGTGGTTGTCACTGGTGGTGGCCATGTCATCGCTGGTGGTGACTGCATCACACAGGTCCTGTACAGGTGGGGCGTGGTCATCACTGGTCATGGTTGCATCACACAGGTCTGGGGTGGTCATCGCTGGTGGTGGCTGCATCACACAGGTGGGGGGTGGTTGTTGCTGGTGGTGGCTGCATTGCCCAGGTGGGGGTGGTCATTGCTGGTGGTGGCTGCATCACACAGGTGGGGGGTGGTTGTTGCTGGTGGTGGCTGCATTGTCACTGGTGGTGACTGCATCACACAGGTGGGGGGTGGTTGTCACTGGTGGTGGCCACGTCATTGCTGGTAGTGGCTGCATCGCACTGGTGGGGGGTGGTTGTCACTGGTGGGGGGTGGTTGTCGCTGGTGGTGGCTGCATTGCCCAGGTGGGGGGTGGTCATCACTGGTGGTGGCTGCATCACACAGGTGGAGGGTGGTTGTTGCTGGTGGTGGCTGCATCGTCACTGGTGGTGGCTACATTGCACAGGTGGGGTGGTTGTCACTGGTGGTGGCTGCATTGCACACTGGGTGGGGGTGGTCATCGCTGGTGGTGGCCAAATTGCACAGGTGGAGGGTGGCCATCACTGGTGGTAGGTTGTCCAAGGGTAGTGGTAGTGGTCAACAATGGTGGAAGATGGAGATGAGTGAGGATGAGGGACTTAAAGAAATTTTTGCAGTGTGTGTGTGTGTATTTGTATACATATTGAACTACCAATATTTCCTAATAGTATTAGTATTTACTAGGATTACATCATCTGTAGTATGGGCTTAGAATATTTTGGTGCACAGTTACTGAGACGACCCTAGGCAAAGAACCGAGGACCCTAACATGCAAGACTCGGAGGAGGATAGGATGTGAGTATCTAGAGCAAGAAACCCAAGATGAGCTTGAATGGGGAGCCTCTGGGTGCTGGATTGCACTGTATATATACTATGCTACACGAGGGCTACACGAGGCTATCCATGAGGCTACATGCAGGTAAAAGGCTATGTAATGACATCACTGTGGAGCTAAGGCTATGCGTAATGATGTCAAGGGTGGCAGCGTGTACAGCACGAGGCACTGGACTAGACTAGGTAGATAAGATAGAGGCTGTACACTAAGATAAGATAAACACTATCTAATCATAGATTAGATAAGATAAAAAGTTGGTCCATTACACTACTCCCCCCTCAGGTGCAGGATTCCAGACTGCAGAACTGAGCGTTGCAAGCTGTGAGGTTTTCAGGGATATGAGTAAATAACGAGTTAAAGTCCACTTGGGTCATACGAAGCTTTTGAGGAGCAGAAGGGTTTTCGTGATAAAAGTGCTCAACTACCAGAGGAGAATTCTTCAAGTTTGATGAAGGTTCCCAAGTTCTCTCATGCTCTTCATACCCTTTCCAGTGCACTAGATACTGGAGTTGCCTTTTATAAATATGAGAAGCTACAATATAGTCCACTTCATACTCTTCATTGTGTTCTTCAGAAACATGTACCAGACCAGGCCGGTGTGCGCCTAAGTGAGGGAAGAGGTCAGAACAACCAACAACCAACACCAAATGACAGCAAAATGCAAGTGGTGGTCTTCCTTTGCGTTTCTGGTATTTAATCTCCTCAGGGGGATGTGCTGCACACCTTCAGGCAGGATGCAGGAGGGAAGGGAAGGGCTTCTGATGGGGATGGAATGCGACTTGGGATGGTATTGACTCCTCTTCAGCCTACCACAGTGGTTAGGAAGAGTCCTGGGATTGAAGAGCGATGATAGATTGATGATGGGGGGGTAATAGCAGTGATGGAGCAACAGGGAAGCAAGGGGACAGTTCCTGCTTCAAGAATGCGATGGAAAGTGATGGGATGGAGTGGACAGAGATGCTAGACTGCGCTTGAGCCTAGAGAAATGATCAGATACAAGATATATCTGATAAACAGCAATATAGGAGCTTTAGGCCAGCACTGAGTGACCTACAAGTCCAAAGACAAAGATAGAGCTTATAGACAGAGAGGGAGAGTGAATGTGGTCGCTTTATTGAGGGGGAAGCAGACACTTCCTTGCAGCCTTTGGCTGCTGGTTTATACAGGAGGGGCTGTGGCCCTGTAAGCACAAATGACTAAGTGCTTGGTAAGAGATTGGTAAGCGATTGATAAGCAGTGTAATCAGGCTGAGTCATCAATGGGGAGAGCCTGAACAAGCTGCTGAGCCAAGGGAAAGAGCAAAAACATAGGTAAAAAGGGGTGTATAACCAAGAATATGGAAAAATCATTGCATGGGGCCCAAAAGAGAGGGGGGAAAGCAGGGGATGAGTAGATCGAAGCTAAATGAGCATATGCAATGACATAATGCATATGAATCATAGGGGCATGAGTCATGAATTGATAAGCAGCATGATAAGCATGATTTGAAGGATGATTGGTAAGTGATTGGTAAGGGGAGTAATGGGGATTAGTAATGCCAAGAGGGGATGAATAATGCGCAGCAGAGTGAGTCAGAGTGAGCCAGAGTGACTCTGTGTGACTCAGAAAGAAGGGAAGCACAACCTATGATTTATTGAACTTTAGATCTGGAGATGAGCTTCTGAAGCAGTGCCACTGATGGGAGTGGCTGGGGGATAATAAAAGAATTGATCTGACCAGAAGAGCAGTGTCAGGGGGCCTGGAATGACAAGTAGAGTCACAGCTGGTCACAGAGTGTCACAAATCCCTTGGATTGACCTTCTGTAGAGCAAAAATGCGAAATTTGGTGCTCCCGAAGTGCAGTCTTCCCTTGAGCAGTAAGGGGAAGGTTCTGGACTCTATTAGGGCTCCTAAGAAGGGTTCTAGAGCACTGTTTCATTTGTGTTTGTTGCGGGATAGCAGGGAAGTGAAATGTGAATAGCGGATTTGATGTGTCCAGGGAAGTGAGATGAATGATAGAGGGAGATGGATGTGACAGGACTCTGGGATGAAAGGACCATATGCAGAGGACTCAGGAGACACAGAGACGACCAGGTATGAATTTTCAAGTCTAACAATAGACTTGAGATGACCAAAGTATGTGCATGACGCAGGACTGATGAGGAGAACTGTCAAATCCGGGTCCACTCTGGATGAAATCCAGTTAAGGTCTTGAACAAGGGAGGGGCAGAGATTGGCCTAGGCCGGGTATTGCTCAGGGGGCAGGATAGACTGATTGGGTACAACGACAGAAGTCAAGCGTTGACCCCTTGCGTGGATTCTGGTCAAGAGAGAGCAGGGACGAGAGATACGGAGTGGGTGACTTAGTTGATTTCAGACTGAAGATACAAGACTGAGTACAGGACTTTATATACGGAGACGGAAGTAACCTGAGTATATACGGTGACAAGTAAACAACCAAAAGCCAGAACAAGGGAACGAGAGTGAAAGGAATAGGTCGGTAAAATAAATGGGGACAGGAAAATAAATGGGGAGCCAGGCTTGAAGCAGACACAGGGAACTGGAAGTATACAGGGGCGACGGAACAGGTGCAAGAACAATGCGGTAAGTGGAACTAAACCAGATTGGAGAAACGGATAGGGTCGAGTACGGACTTAACAGATACTATGTGCGCGAGCATAGTCCGGAACTGGGGATGAAGCACAAGGGCCGGGATCGAGCTGTATAGCTGCGATGAAGCCGGAGTAACTGGGAGAGCGACTGGAACTGGACATGGTCGTGACAGTATCCCCCGCTTAGGGGCCGAACCCATGAGGCGCCATGAGGCAAGCATGAGGCCAGCTAAGAACAATGGTGAGTCCACACCCTTTGTCTGAGTTCAAATTTGTTCCTATAAGTAAATGGACGGATTTCGTTCTCAGCAATTTTCCTAACACCCATCATGTCTTCCACATCCAAGCAGCCTACCCCCACTACCCTCATCGTGCCTGGCCAGCAAGACTGGATGAAGGCCAAGACGCTGGAGCTGCAATCAGACAACAACGACAACAACGACAACGTGGCTCGGACGAAGGCGGAAGAGCGGCATCGACGCAAGCAGGCGAGGCGGGAAGAGAAGGCGAGGCGGGAAGAGAAGGCAAGCCAGGAACGTGAGGAGGCCGAGCGTAAGGAGCGAGAGGAGGCAGAGAAGAGGGCCCGGCTCCTGGCGGAGTGGGACACGTCTGCAGTCCGACTCCCATACCAGAACGATCAAAGAAGCCGAAGAATTGATGGAGAAATGAAGGAGAAAGAGAAGAAATGATTTTTAGCACCCAAATGTCATTTTTAGGCGCCCAGTGCCGGCATTCCAATATTTTGAATAGCTCCATCGTTTCTGAAGCTATCAGGCACATGACTATACCATCAGAGAGCCTAGAACGTGGTCTATCTGCCTGTCAAGTTCCGACGCAAATCCGTTCATTTCCCACAGAGATATTCCCCCCGCAATCCAGACGTTCGCTTCATCACTCACTATGGAGTCCATATTTTCTCTGGATCATTTCTCCGCTATTGCTGCAGATCTCCACTATGTCCTGCTCTTAGGACAGCCTCTCCCAGAGTTCCCGTGCATTGCCTGGCACATATCTTCCCAGCCTGCTCCCTCAGTCCCTCTCGTTCTCGGTCAGCGCGTTCTCCTCGTCAGTCCTGCGTCAAGGACGTACTTTGGTCATCTTAGGTCTATTGTCAAGCTTGAGAAGTCTTCTCTGGTCGTCTCTGTGTCCCCTGAGCCCTCAGCCTATGGTCCCTTCCTCCCAGATACTTGCCATGTCCATCTTCCTCTGTCGTTCGTCTCACTTCCCTGGATGCGTCGAATTCAATACTCTATCCGCTTCCCTACTTTCAGACGACGTCCCCCAGCACCATGACAGTTATTCCCCCCACTTTATAGTGCTATTAGGAAGAAGAACCCTCTCTTGTTCTTTCCCAGAAGAGAGCTTGTCAAGGGAGCCCATGGTTGCGCTTCAGCGGCGCTAGAACACATGCACTATACCTTAGTGTATGCTGACCCCCCAAAAGACCTCTGGACCCCTGGTACCCTTCTTGTGGCTGTTTTGTCTCGGATCAATCCCCCTATTAATCCCAGATCTTCCCCATTGTTGTTCCATCAAATTCCTGATGGTACACAGCCCCCCCATCAAACTTCTTAGGCTGTGCATCAATGACTCCTTCTGCTGTGCAGTGACTCATCCCTTGCTTACTGATGCTCTCTTGTCATCAGTATTACTCTATCCCTTTCGCATTTTTGGTATATTACTCAGCTCTTACCAATCCCTTACCAATCCTTGACGAATTCTGCTTACTCCCTTCTCTTTTTGTACTTTAATGCTGTGCCCCCCCCATGTATTTAAACCCCTGGGCTCAGCCCAGTGATAGGAGACCCAATTGCACGAAATTATCCCTCTCTCAGACTCTCTCAATCAGTATCCCTTCAGTCTTTGAGTCCTTGTAGGCTTCAGTGAAGGTCTAAAGGCTCAATATTGTCAAGTTTATCCAAGTTATTCAAGATCTATTCTTTATACTAGGCTCAAGCGGAGTCTAGGCTTCATACCAGTCAATCTTCCTCGCCTCTGGACATCAGAGGCATCCCTGCCCCTTTGCTGCACCAATCTCTAGGTGTAGTATCACTGTTTCAGTCTCAGTCTACCCAATCCCCGCTTTGACACTTCCTAGGCTTTAGGAAGAGTCCAGACCCCTATCCCCTTCGTCTTCTATTACTCCTGTACCCCAGGAGTATCCTGCATCATCATCTGCATCACCCTGTTGGTGTAGATCCCCTTCCCCCCTCCTCAGCACATCCTCTCTGGACACCGCGGAGGTAAACCACCACTCGCACATTTTCGTAGTCCTTTGTTGGTGTTGTGTTTGGGTTATTACTCCAACCCAAATCCACACTTTGACTCACAGCGGTGTGCACGCCTAGGCGCCCCTTGCAAGAGGGATGCCGAAAACCCCCGGCAGCGCGCGTGCATACGCTGCGCATCGATGAAGGAGAAGTGCGAGTGGCCGGAGGTAGAAGGGAGCGGGTCCGGGTCCAGGAAGGGGAAGGGGAAGGTGGCAGCGACGTCTCCCAGAGCCGGCGAGAAGAAGAAACACGCCAAGAAGTTGGTCGCCAAGATCAACAGCGACGTGGAGATCGTCGCAGGTCCGTCCGGGTCCAGGTCCATGCTCATCGAGCGTATGGACCGACTGATCAAGGCAGTAGAGAACCTCGCATCGGCGCAGTGGTACACGGTGGCGGCAGTCTCTGCATCCAGACAGTCACTGGGCACACTTGTGGACGAGTGTGCCCTGTTCGGATTCGAGGAGACCAGAGATGCCGGAGTGGAGTCGACGGACGGAGAGGAGGTTGACCAGAAGGAGGTCAAAGGGGAAGTGACCGGGCTTCGCGAGGACAACGAGGCACACGCCTCGGAGGACGCATGAGTCCGGTCCAGACAATTTTCTTTTACTGTAAACTTTTAGTGTACTTT
>JAYMGJ010000371.1:0-58724 GCA_037178675.1 Scleroderma bovista
GTACCCTTAATATAGCGCAGGAGGTGTTTGACAGCGAGCCAGTGGGTCCAGCCTGGATTGGAGTTGAATCTAGCCAATACTCCAACAGTGTAGGCGATATCTGGACGAGTAGTGGTAGCAAGGTACATCAGAGCACCAACAGCAGAGAGATAAGGAGTCTGACGCATAGTTGCAACTTCCTGAGCATCCTGGGGGCTCTGAGTGCGAGAGAGGCGAAGGCCAGGTTCCATGGGAGTAGAGATGGGCTTACAGTCAGCCATACCAAACCTATCCAGGACATCGAGGCAATACTGCCTTTGGGAGAGTGAGATAGAGCGCTTGGAACGATCCCTGTCGATTTTGGATGGCAGGTTCAGATTTTGAGGCTAGGGTCATATCATCGACAAAGACAGGGAGAATGATAGTTACACCATCCTTGGAGTAGATATAGATGCTGGCATCGGAGTAGGTCTGCCTGAAGTCAAGAGACTCAAGCACAGAGCGCATCTTCTTGTTCCAGCGGTTTCCGCCCTGTTTGCTGCCATAGATAGCCTTCTGAAGCAGACACACCTTTGCTTTTGGATCTCCCTCCACAAAGCCTTCAGGTTGCGCCATATACACCTCACAGTCCATTTCCCCATTGAGGTAGGCATGAGAGACGTCAAGGGAGTGCAGGTGAAGGTCCTGGAGTGCAGCAAGCGCGAGAATAACCCGGATGGACGAAAGGCGAACAGTAGGAGCGAAGACTTCAAGGTAATCGAATCCAGGATGCTGGTTGTAGCCCTTGGCCACCAATCGAGCCTTGTAGCAGTCTACAGAGCCATCTGCATTGCGCTTTACCTTGAATACCCACTTTGAACCGATGACCTTACTCCCAGCAGGTCTAGGAACAAGGGTCCAAGTACCATTTGACTGGTGAGCAGCCAGCTCCTCCAAAGCGGCCTGTCTCCACTTTTCCGCATCAGGGCGAGTCAGAGCCTCTGCAAATGTGAGTGGCTCATCAGGGAGAGATGCAGACATAGCCAGTTCGTCATCACTGTCCTCCATCTCATCTGGTTCATCGAGCTGCGCAGGGGAGAGCTTCCACCACTCTCTAGGCTTCTGTCTGTTGCGCATAGGCAGTCTGGCACCGATTCCGACGGGACTAGATGGTCTGGACGTGGTTCTGGGGATGGAGTGCGCACATGGGGCGCAGGAGCTGGATCTGGAACAGCAGGAGGTTCTGGATTAGCAGGTATAGGTACAGGCTCCCCCCCATGATCCAGTACCTCGTTGCATTCGCTCTCAGAGTCCAGAGTCGCACCAGGGTTGTAGTATTCAACAGAGGGCGCAGGTGGGACGAGAGCAGGAGCAGTAGGGGGAGGCTGGGATGGTAAGGGCGATCTTTTGGACATAGGGAAGTACCTTCGTCGAAATCAGCCCTTTCAGAGATGAGAGTACACTTGGAGGTGGGATTATAGAACTTCCAGCCTTTGTAACCCTCAGGATAGCCTAGAAAGACACATTTCTCCATGTGGGACTCCAGAGGGCGCCTCTTGTCCTTCTGCACATGCACATAGGCAGTACATCCCCAAACTCGAAGGTGGGAGACATCAGGCTTGCACCCATGCCACAGTTCATAGGGAGTAGCATTCTTGATGGCCTCAGTAGGACACCTGTTCCAGACATGGACTAGAGAGGCAAGACAGTCGCCCCAGAAGCCTTTGGCAAGGCCAGACTCGTCCAACATCGCAGTAATCCGCTCGGATAGAAGCCTATTAGCACGCTCTGCAACTCCATTCTGCTGGGGTCGATTCCTGACAGTATGCTGGCGAAGAATGCCGCATTGGGTGGTAAAATCGATGAAGGCATTGCTCATATACTCCCCTCCCTTGTCATCGCGCAGGATCTTGATCTTTCGCTCGCTCTGGTTCTCAGCAAAGGCCTTGAACGTCTTAAAGGCCTCAAAAGCTTGTGACTTGGCCTTCAGAGGGATAACAAAGCGAAATCTCGAGTAGTCGTCGATGAAAGTGATCCAGTATCGATACCCAGACATGGAGAGGTGGCCTACATCGTGGACATCGCTATGGACGAGTTCCAGAGGTCTGGAGGCGCGCCATGAAGAGCTAGGGAAGGGATTGGCATGCATCTTACCAGCCAGGCATGGTTCACAGATAGGATCTGGGGCAGTCTTCGAGTCTATGGCCATCCCAGTGACCAGATTGTGACGCAGCAAGGTCTTCACATCGGCCAGGTGGTGGTGAGCTAGTCTCCTATGCCACAAGTCAAGATCTAGAGGAGTAGTGGTGGCTGCAGACGCAAATTCGACCAGAGGGGCGGTTTCTCCATCCAGAAAAGCGCAGTTGCTTGTCCCTATGTTTGCAACGAAGAGAACAGGTCCAGGGTGACGTCTGAAGGCCATCTGCGTCGCATCAATGCTTACAAGGAAGCCCTTACTTCGACACAAGTATAGCACAGAGAGTAAATTATTCCTGAGGTCAGGGACATGCAGGACGTTGGTAAACTCGACGGGACGCTGCTTCCTTCCTCCAATAACCGGTACAAACACCACAGACCCCACCCCAGCAGAATAGACCACTTTATTGTCTGCCAACTTCACTGGAACACATTTGGAGGTATAGTTGCGCATCCAGTGGCGATGGGGGGTCATATGAGCAGTGGCCCCAGTGTCTGCATTCCAATGGACGTCAGCATCGAGTTGGAGTGGATAGAGTGGGGAGGAGGGGTCAAAGGAACGAAGACTTGCATTTCCAGCGAACTCCATGGCCTGGGAAGCGGACTGGGAGCCAGAGGATGCATCTGCAGTGGTCTGAGAGGAGCTGGATGCGTCAGAGGCTTGATTTGCGGCGTTACCACCCTTCTTAGTGCGCTTGGACTTCTGGGATAAGTAGTTGGTCTTGGCCTTGACAAGATTCTGGCACTTGTGGACACAGTGGTTCGAGTACTCGCAGAAAGTGCAGGACACAGAAGGGGGACACTTGCAGGTGCTGCCAGAGGCGAACAGGACTGCCTCAGACCCAGTGGTAGCCTCAGGGCGACGCTTGCACTGTAACTCCTCCGCTAGGAAAGCCTCCTTGAGCCTGTCTTTCTCCAAAGACTGGAAGAGAAGTAGAGAAGAAGCAAAGTGGGAGTAGTCATCGCCCAGGGATCGCACCATAGCCATACAAATAAGCTCATTATCGAGGTCCTTGATGGTATAAGGGGTGGAGGCGTCCTTGGGGCGGAGCTGCTGGATCTTGGACATAGAGTCCTCAATCCTGGCGATGAGAGAGGTCAGGGACTCGTCCTCCTTCTTCCTAATCGAGAAAAAGTCGTCCCAGGCATTGAAACGAGCTCCTGGACGCTGTTGGAGGTGGATAGACTCCAGGGTCGACCAGATCTGGGCAGGGTGGTCTTGGACAGCCTCTATATGCGTCCTCTGTTCAGCAGAGAGGGAGAGATACAGCTGACCTGCAGCCTTGTCCGCTCTAAGGTCCCATTTAGCCTGGAGGTCGGAGTGGGAGTCATCAGGGCGCTTCTCAGCACCACTAACAATGGTCCAGAGGCCCTTGGTGCGCAGGAAGGCCTTCATCTCCCCCTTCCAGGTGGAGTAGTTGGAAGAGGCGAGTTTTTCGAAGGAAGGAGTGGAAGAGCTGGTGGAATCGTCGGCCATGGGGATGGGAATGCGATGGGGGCAGCAAAGGAGGGCTGGGGAGCGAGTTTTGAGGCTGGGGCAGAGAGGCAAAGAGTGGAAATCGATGTAGTAGGCGAAAAAAGTTGCGCAGCAGCAGGAGGGTGGTCTAAAGCGTAGTCCTAAAGTTCCTGGAGCGCAGGGCTCATAACCTGTTCAAATAATCCACAAAATAGCACTCTAGTGCCCAGTGTCAGAGACTAAATTGAGAGGATAGCTACAGGATACAGACCTAGTGCCCAGTGTCAGAGACTGAAGAGAAGAGACTCTGGGCATGAAATTTTCAACTATACAAACAAAGCAAACAAAGAGAAACAAAGGAAAACATAAGCCACAAATCATGTGATGATCCATGAAAGGAAGGAGCTGAAGTAATCACAGGAAATGCGCAACAACAACACAACAAGAGTGCACAAACACTCAATATCAACAGGATAAGCTCAAGCAAAGCTTGTATGGTGTCATTGTGGCAGAGGTTCATCAGTTCCCTGTGGTTCTGAGACTAACAGACTTGACGGGCCACCGTGCATCAGCAGACAAGATATTGGAGGCGGCAGTGCAAGCACTGCAAACAATGGAATTGGGTGATGGCCGTAATTTCATCGCTGTGACAACAGATAACCCAACTGTTATGCAAGCATTTCGGAGGAAATTTCAGGATAAATACTATTGGATTATTGTACGTCTAATTTGGTGTCTTCAGTTGTCATATAGCCACTTAAACCAAATTTCTAATAGGCACTGCCTTGCTTCCTTCATGGAGTGAATAATATCATTGGCGAGATCTGTGCACATCCATGGATGAAGCATATTGTCACACGGGCCACTCATATCGTCACATTTTTCAATAATTCACATTACTGGGGTGGTCAGCTTAAGGAACAGGCAAAAAAGGACAATGTCAAATGGACATTGAAGAAAAATTGCGAAACACAATGGTATGCCCTGATTCTTCAGGCACTCAGCATCCATGAGCATCGGTACAGATCATTGTTTGATTGTGTTAATTAGGATTTTGCTGATATTTACTACTAGCAATGCGCTTGGTCAAGTTTGTGTTCGCACAGAGGCACAGCGTCGAACTGATGGATTTACCCCAGTTGCAAGTGATGTCGTTGCAACTGTGTTGCGTGATACAGAATTTTGGAATGCCATTGGACAGTTAATTCGCACAGCCAAACCCCTCGTTGATGCTATTGGGGACTGTGAGTCGTGTGATGCCTCACTGGCAGATTGCATGCTTGCCCTTGTACACTGTGCGAGGACAATGTCCAAGCTTAGCCTTGAGGATGGTGACAATTCTGGCTTCTGGGCCCATGCGCATTCTGTCTTTAACCGCCGTTTCTATGCAATGGATACAAACATCCACTCGCTTGCACTTTTCCTGCATCCAATGTGCCGCAAACTTGCAATATCTCAGGTTGCAAATGGATGGTCACTCCAATTTATGGTCGAGACTGCACTCAAGATTGCCAAACAATGGAGGTGGAGCGAGGCTCTGGCAATATCTATTGTTTACGATCTCAAGGAATATCACAAGTGTTCTGGTGTCTTTGCTGGTGGCGAGTCCAATGCCCTCGGATGGTGGGAATCACTTCCCATCAGTGCAGAAAAGTGCCCCTTGAAGCTCATGGCCATCACGATCCATTCGATTGTGCCCCATGCTGCTGACGTTGAGCGCTATTTTTCAGATCTTGGTGGTGTTCAGTCTCCGAAGCAATGCAGCCTCACGCTTGAAACCTTTCAGATGCTCAGCAAAGCTCGCGCGCACTACTCTTACCATCTTTGCAAGACGGATCGTGCTGCTGGAAAGTCGACTCATCGGAAACATGCTCACATGCACACACAGTCTACACCTGGAATTGATACAGAACTGGCGGCCGATCTTGAAAAAACATTCGCCTGGGTCCCACCACTTGCCACCAACTCTTGTGATGCAGACGATCTTGCTGGTCCTGAATCAATCATGGACGAAGAGCTTATGGAAGCATTTGAGGAGCTTGCACGAGAAAGAGCAGATGCAGGTGGGAATGTTGACACTGAGGTCAGCGCGAGAGTTCTTGATGGAAATTTGTATGCTTGGGAGGAGCTCGATCGAGTGGATAAAGGGCTGGCTCCAAGAGGATTCGCAGATGAGGTCACAGCGCTGGAGAAAGCATCTTCCGAAGGCACGACAAGTTGGGACATTAGCTCATTGATGTTCTTGGAGGGTCTCTAGTAGGTGTTATTTCGTTACCAGTTATATAGAACAAGCAGAGCAGAAAAAAACAATTCTGCCATATTGTGCCAATTCGCCAATTGCCACCCAGCCTTTCTGCCGGCAGATATTGACTGAAAATAATTCTGCCCCCTACACTACAAAGAGCCCTAAGCCCATGTAGAGTCAGGGGCTTCCCAACTTGGGCTATCTTGTCCTTTAGGCGGTCCAGGAGACCAGAGTAGAATAGGCAGCGGAGTGTGCCATCCCCGTAGTCCTGTGTTGGTGGAAATGCAACGACAAGGATCCGGACAGCGCCGTCAACAAGATGGCTTTGATTCAAACTTGACACTATCGTATGTAGGTTCGTAGGTACGACTTATATATGATGTACCTCATGTGGTGTGCATGTACGCTTCAATCATATATTACATACTACAACACCTTCCTTCGAGCGAAAGTGTACGTAGCACTAATTAGAACGCGTAACTAGCCTCTGATGTAACATTACTGCCTGTATGAGATGTGCTATTATCTGCACCAGAACCATTCCTAGGGCAATCACATTGGTAATGACCCTTTTCTCCACAATAGAAACAGGTGATATTCATGAGGGGAGTCCGGTTCTGACACTGAGCTCGAGTGGTGAGCGCTGACGGGTCTGGCGAATCAGCGGCTGTGTCACGTCCGTGCTGTTGTTGAGCTTCTTCGTTGGTGAGATGCGCAATGATATAATCAAGTGTGAACTGGTCAGGTGGGGTAGTGTCAAGGGAAATAATGAATGATTCATAGGACAGGGGAAGGCCGAGGGTGAGGGCAAGGATAATGTCTTTGTCAGAGACATCTACACTGACTTCCTGCAGCTGGAATGTGATGCAGCGCACTTTGGCAACCCAAGCTTGGATTGATGTTTCATCAGACTTGCAGAGCATGAGAAACTTGCGGCGCAGCATGAGGCGAGTGGCAAAACCATGAGCGCAGTGGATGGTTTTGAGAGTACTCCAAATGGAGGTGGGGTCAGGGTCACATACGTGAGCAAGTTGTGATACTTCAACATGTAGGACGATTTCCGCTGAGCTTCAGCCGATCTCTTCATGAAGTCCTTGATGGCCTTTGAGTTCGGACTGCCAACTGGCTTGGCCTTCGAGCCATCTACATACTCCATCAATCCTCTCTGCACTAATAAAGCTTCCATCAACATTTTCCATTTGTAGTAATTCGAGCCATTAAGCTTCGAGATCGAGCTCTCAGAAGGCATGGCGAAGGACAGCATCTGAACGAGAATGTGTGACTGGCTTCGGCCCCAGCAAGTAAAGCAATGCATGAAAAAGAACGAGCAGCGGTTTCTGGATTCGGCCCCAGTGGCAATACAATGAACGACAGCAGGTGGACGAGCAAGAACGAGCGAGAAGAACCCGACAGATAGAACAATGACACAGATCGAAAACAAGTCAGCAAGTGTCGAGTTTGTGTTGGCGGAAATGCGACAACAAGGATCCAGACGGCGCCGTCAACAAGACGGCTTCGATTCAAACTCGACGCTATCATACGTAGGTTCATAGGTACGACTTATATATGATGTATCTTGTGTGGTGTGCATGTATGCTTCAATCGTATATTACATACTACAACATCCTGGACCTGCGAGGCAAGCCGGTTGAAGTCAACTATGTACCGTGTAATGTGGTGAGCATCCTTCATCCGGAGATGCTCTAATTGATGCTCTGTATCAGCGATGGTGTCGTGAGGTCCGAAGGTACTCTGGAGCTCAGTGACGAAGTGAATCCAACTGTCCATCCAGCGTGGACAGTCAGCCGGATCACTGGAGTTTAATAGGTCCAGTTTGAACCATTCTAAGGTCATCCCTTTTAGATATGACTGGGCGAAAGTTACCTTTGCCCTATCAAGGTGGAATGCCTTGGCTGAATCCTGGAAACATAGCTCACACTGGACCAGAAAGGTCCTGAGCTTTTTGGGATCTGTGCCGTCGAAGGTGTCCAGTTCACGGACTTTGGCATGGGAGGACAAGGAGTCGTTGGTCCGGTGGGAGGAACGAGAGAGGCGGTTGACGGTGAGAGCGAGATTGTGGAAAACGGCTAGACTAGGGTCTAGCTCCTCTGTGGTGTCTACGAACTCATCATCATTGTTGTCGCCATCTCCAGGGTCATCTGATGTCACGCACCAAACGTGTTTGGTACTGTGGACATGGAGAAAGTTAGCCAATGAAATTAATGCAAAGAACACACCCAAGATCTGTTGAAAGATTGTCCCGACTTGAGGGATACAGACAGCCCTTGCAATCCATATCACACAAAGTCAAGACTATCCTTATGCGAAGAATGAATACAAGCTTGTCATAGCCATCTATCACACAAGAATGACTATCCTGGAGCAAGAGATGAATGCCATTGTCTGGCAGTCATCCCTCGCACAAGAACCGCCAAGAAGCAGAAGAATCCAAGGATTGATGATCATTCATTTCAGTATGAGAGAGGAATGCAACCTACTGCAGTCCAACTCCCATACCAGAACAACCAAAGAAGCAGAAGAAACAATAGAGAAACGAAGGAGAAAAGGAAGAATCATTTTTAGCGCCCAAATGTCAAATTTAGGCGCCCAGTGCCGGCATTCCGATAGTTTGAATAGCTCTGCCGTTTTTGAAGCTATCAATCATGTGACTATACCATCATGGAGCCTAGACCATGGTCTATCTGCCCACGGAGATATTCCACCCACATTCCAAACACCCACTTCATCACTCACTATGGAGTCCGCATTTTCCCTGGAACATTTCTCCGCTATTGCAGCAGACCTCAACTATGTCCTGCTCTTGGGACAGCCTCTCCCTGAGCTTCTGTGTACTGTCTGGTACATATCTTCCCAGCCTGCTCCCCCAGTCCCTCTCATTCTTGGTCAGTGCGTTCTCCTCTTCAGTCCTGCGTCATGCACGTACTTTGGTCGTCTCAAGTCTATCGTTAGATTTGAAAATTCATACCTGGTCATCTCTGTGTCTCCTGAGTCCTCTGCATATGGTCCTTTTATCCCAGAGTCCTGTTACATCCATCTCCCTCTATCATTCATCTCGCTTCCCTGGACACATCGAATCCGCTATTCACGTTTCACTTCCCTGCTATCCCGCAACAAACACAAATGAAACAGTGCTCTAGAACCCTTCTTAGGAGCCCTAATAGAGTACAGAACCTTCCCCTTACTGCTCAAGGGAAGACTGCACTTCAGGAGCACCAAATTTCGCGTTTTTGCTCTACAGAAGCTCAATCCAAGGGATTTGTGACACTCTGTGACCAGCTGTGACTCTACTTGTCATTCCAGGCCCCCTGACACTGCTCTTCTGGTCGGATCAATTCTTTTATTATCCCCCAGCCACTCCCATCAGTGGCACTGCTTCAGAAGCTCATCTCCAGATCTAAAGTTCAATCAATCACAGGTTGTGCTTCCCTTCTGTCTGAGTCACACAGAGTCACACTGGCTCACTCTGACTCACTCTGCTGCGCATTATTCATCCCCTCTTGGCATTACTAATCCCCATTACTCCCCTTACCAATCACTTACCAATCATCCTTCAAATCATGCTTATCATGCTGCTTATCAATTCATGACTCATGCCCCTATGATTCATATGCATTATGTCATTGCATATGCTCATTTAGCTTCGATCTACTCATCCCATGCTTTCCCCCCCTCTCTTTTGGGCCCCATGCAATGATTTTTCCATATTCTTGGTTGTACACCCCTTTTTACCTATGTTTTTGCTCTTTCCCTTGGCTCAGCAGCTTGTTCAGGCTCTCCCCATCGATGATTCAGCCTGATTACACTGCTTATCAATTGCTTACCAATCTCTTACCAATCTCTTACCAAGCACTTAGTCATTTGTGCTTACAGGGCCACAGCCCCTCCTGTATATAAACCAGCAGCCAAAGGCTGCAAGGAAGTGTCTGCTTCCCCCTCAATAAAGCGACCACATTCACTCTCCCTCACTGTCTATAAGCTCTATCTCTGTCTTTGGACTTGTAGGTCACCCAGTGCTGGCCTAAAGCTCCTATATTGCTGTTTATCAGATATATCTTGTATCTGATCATTTCTCTAGGCTCAAGCGCAGTCTAGCATCACTGTCCACTCCACCCCATCACTGTCCATCGCATTCTTGAAGCAGGAACTGTCCCCTTGCTTCCCTGTTGCTCCATCACTGCTATTACCCCCCTATCATCAATCTATCATCGCTCTTCTATCCCAGGACTCTTCCTAACCACTGTGGTAGGCTGAGGAGGAGTCAATACCATCCCAAGTACATTCCATCCCCATCAGAAGCCCTTCCCTTCCCTCCTGCATCCTGCCTGAAGGCGTGCAGCACATCCCCCTGAGGAGATTAAATACCAGATTGTTACGACCATGCCCAACTCCAGGACTTATCCGGTTACTCCGGTCGCATCGCAGCCCTATAGCTCTACTCTGGTCGCTCTCAGCTGCTCCGGTCACGGTCGCGCAGATAACCTTCCATTAAGTACGACCCTTGGTCTATGCTCTATTCACTCGTTACCACACCTCGCCGTCTACCCTGCCTTGACGTGAGTTCTCCATGCATCAACATGGTGATGACAACATCTCCCCACATCCCCCCCAACCCCAGCATTATCACCCATGTCCCCCAGCCCTGTGTCAATGAAGATGTGTTCACCCACCTTCTCAGCTCCATTCCTCCCCTCCCCCCCAAAAAAAATTTATTTAGTTTCTTAAAATACATTCAATGTATTTAGTTAGCTTAATAACATTTATTTGAATTTCTTAGTTTACTGAGTGCATTGTGACTAGGTAAAGTAGCTTAGTGATGACTAGGTTAAGGATGCTAGTTATGATTACGTTAAGGACACTAGTTATGATTACGTTAAGGACACTAGTTGTGATTAGGTTAAGGACTGTTACAACCATGCCCAACTCCGGGTCTTATCCGGTCACTCCGGTCGCATCACAGCTCCACAGCTCAACTCCGGTCGCTCAACACTTACTCCGGTCACGCTCGCGCAGATATGCCTCCGTTAAGTACGACCCTTGGACTATCCTCTATTCGCTCATTACCACACCTCGCTGTTTACCCTGCCTTGACGTGAGTTCTCCGTGAACTCGATATATCCCATGCCTTGTGTTATTTTCACCGGACCTGATTTATTTTACCCGGACCTGACTTTATTTTCATCGGACCTGACCTAGTACTTTCTCCGGTTGTCCCTTGTCCGCCTTTTAGGCTGTTTACTTGTCACCGTATATACTCGACCCTAGTTCTTACTTAGTATAAGTACTCTGTAGTTTATCCTGTACTCCTCAGTCTGAAATCAACTTAGTCACTACTCCAGTCTCTGCCTGTCTCCGTCTCCATCTCCGTCTCTATCACCTTGACCGGAACCTACGCAAGGGATCAACGCACGTCGTCCTTGTCGTTGAATCCAAGCAGTCACCAACTCCGGCTGGACTAATCCCTCGTCCAGCCCTCTGCCCTCTTCCTTCGTCCACGCTCGTCCGGACTTGACCGGACCCCCTACCGGAGTAGACCCGGACTTGACAGTATTTCAGACTCACACTTGTGTGGGTTCACTGTTCCATACCCCGTATGCAAGCTAGCTTCCATTTCTTATGACTATGACTACGCGCTCTCGTGCTCGTACTGCTGCAGCACTTGCTGAAGAAGCAGGTGCAGTAGATGACCTCCACCTCTCTGCTGCTCATCAAGCCCTGTCTAACCACAGGCAACCTCTGGCTTCAGTTAGCCAATTCCGGAGCTTTACAGCTCGAAACCCTACAGCGCCCTTGACTCCGCGTCGAGATGCTGCGTCTCAGAGCCTTCGTGGTTCTGCAGACTTGGGTCACCACGAATCCGTTTCTGGTGATCGATTCCCTTACTGTTGCGAACCTGCCCGACACCAGTGGTTTGGCCCTGAGGACGGACCCGGAGGTGATCCGGACGACCCCGGAGATGGCGACAACGATGATGACGATGACGATGACTTCGTCGACGCCATGGACGAGCTAGACCCTGGTCTAGCTGTTTTCCAAAATCTAGCAGTCGCCGTCAATTGCCTCTCCCGCTCCTCCCGCCGGACCAACGACTCCTCTTCCTCCCGTGCCAAAGTCCGCGAACCAGACACCTTTGATGGTACGGATCCCAAAAAGCTCAGGACCTTCTTGGTCCAGTGTGAGCTCTGCTTCCAGGATCACGCCAAAGTGTTCTGCCTAGATAGGGCTAAGGTAACGTTCGCCCAGTCCTATCTCAAAGGTATGACGTTGGAGTGGTTCGAACCGGACCTCCTCCACTCCGGTGATCCGGCTGACCGTCCACTCTGGATGGACAGTTGGGTTCACTTCGTTGCTGAGCTCCAGAGCACCTTTGGACCTCACAACCCCATCGCTGATGCAGAGCATCAATTAGAGCACCTCCGGATGAAAGATGCTCACCGTGTTATGCAGTACATAGTAGACTTCAACCAACTCGCCTCCCAGGTCCAGGACTACGGGGATGGCGCGCTCCGCCGCCTGTTTTACTCCGGTCTCCCGGATCGTCTCAAGGATGAAATTGCTCAAGTCGGGAAACCCCTGACTCTGCATGGGTTGAGGGCTCTTTGCCAAGAGATCAACGCACACTATTGGGAGCGTAAAGACGAGATCTCTCGCACGATGAAAAGTCAGCCCACCTCGTCCACAACCAAGTCCTCCAACTCCAGAGGCAACTCATCCAACTCCGGTCAGGAGAAATCCAAGACCGGAAACTCCCCCAGCTCCGCCAACAACTCTGGCTCGTCCAAAATGACCAGCAACCAGCCCTCCTCCGGTTCCAGACCGGACCTGACCAACAAGCTTGGTAAGGACGGGAAGCTAACCGCAGACGAGCACAAAAGGTGTCTGGACAACAACCTCTGCATGTTCTGCGGAGGTACCAGTCATTTCGCGGACAACTGTCCAAAAAAGACCAAAAAGGCCAAGGCTCGCGCTGCGGCCATCGCTGCAGAGTCCGGTAAGACGGACTCTACTAACTCGGGTGCCAACTCCGAGTCAAAAAAAGAGTAAGCAGCTCCCGGACCTCCGCACAACCGGCGAGCTGCGTTGACTCTGGAAGTGCACCCAAGGAGGCTCGCCTCAACGTGTCCGCTCTTTATGATCCTAATTCCCTTATGCCACATGTTATCCTCTTACCATTTGACTTACCTAAAACCCGCGCTCTTGTGGACTCCGGGTCCACGCATTGCTTTGTAGATATACAATTCGCACACAAAAACAATATTACCACCTACTCCGTTCCTCCGATTACACTCCGGCTCTTTGATGGTACATCAAACTTTGTAATCACTCAAGCTGTCGATTTATCAGTGAAATTCCCCGCATCCGGTGATGTCACCCCTATGACTTTTTACCTTGCTCCGTTAGATTCTGAATGCTCGATTGTCCTTGGACATAACTGGCTCACCCACTACAATCCGTTGATTGACTGGGTACTGAGCAGTTTAACTTTCCGGACCCTTGCACCAAGTTTGCTAGCGCCCCCGTCGACTCCCTCTCTGGTTCAGTCCGGTAACCCTATCTCCGGCCTCTCCGGCCAATCTGACCCCGGCCTCGCGCCATCTGTCGACACTCCAGTTTGCACCCCTCCCCACATCTCCCTGATTAACGCAGCCGCATTCGTGCATGCGTGCAAATTAGAGGGATCTACCAAATACCAACTTCAGCTGCGTCCCTCCGACTCAGCAAAGGCTCGTTCTTCCTCTGCCTCTACTCCGCCGGACCTGGACATCGTCCCTCCGGAGTATTGCGATTATGTGGATGTGTTCAGCAAGGCAAAGGCCTCTGAACTTCCCCCGCATCGCGACTACAACTTGAAGATCGACCTTGAAGAAGGTACCTCTCCACCTCTGGGAACCCTCTACTCACTGTCTCCGGTTGAGCTCTTCGCTCTCCGGACCTTCATCGACGAGAATCTTAATACAGGTTTCATCCGTCCTACCGCTTCCTCCCATGCTGCTCTGGTCCTCTTCGTAAAAAAGAAGGACGGCTCACTCCGCCTCTGCGTTGACTTCCGAGGCCTAAACAAAATCACCAAAAAGGATCGCTATCCACTCCCCCTAATCTCTGACCTACTAGACTCCCCAAGCCGTGCTAAGATCTACTCGAAGATCGACCTCCGGCATGCATACCATCTAGTCCGGATTGCTCCGGGCGATGAGTGGAAGACCACCTTCCGTACGCACTATGGGTCTTACGAGTGGTTAGTAATGCCCTTTGGCCTCACTAACGCCCCTGCAGCCTTCCAGCGCTTTGTCAACACCATCTTCACTGACATGCTGGATGTCTGCGTCGTCGTGTACCTCGACGACATCCTCATCTACTCCGAGGATATGGAGTCCCACCAGCAGCACGTCCAGGAAGTTCTCCACCGACTCTGGTTGCATGGCCTCTTCGCCAAACTGGAGAAATGTGAGTTCCACTCGGACTCGGTAGAGTACCTTGGCTATTGCCTCTCTCCGGACGGTTTGACTATGTCTCCGGACAAGATCCAAACCATCTCCGACTGGCCTGAACCTCGAAAGGTAAAGGACATCCAGTCCTTCTTGGGCTTTGCCAATTTCTACTGCCAGTTCATATTCAACTACTCCAACATCGTGGTCCCTCTTACCCGGCTCACCCGGAAAGACGCTCCTTGGAACTTCTCCGACGACTGTCGACGCTCCTTCAACGCGCTGAAGCATGCCTTCACCACTGCGCCTATCCTCACCCACTTCATTCCGGATACCCCTATCATCGTGGAAACTGACGCCTCTGACTACGCCGTCGCTGGCATCTTGTCCATTACCTGTGCCAACGGAGAGATCCGTCTGGTCGCATACTACTCCCGGTCCTTGACTGCTCCAGAGTTGAACTACGACACCCACGATAAGGAATTGCTTGCTATCTTCAAAGCATTCCAGAACTGGCGCCATTACCTTGAAGGCTCCGCCTCCCCTATAGACGTCGTCATGGACCACAAAAACCTCAAGTACTTCTCCACCTCAAAAGTCCTCTCCCGCCGGCAAGCCTGGTGGTCTGAATTTTTATCTCAATTTAATCTTGTCATTCGTTTCCATCCCGGGAAACTCGGTGCCAAGCTGGACGCCCTCACTAGACGATGGGACGTCTACCCCAAAGAGGGGGATAGTGGCTACGCCCGGGTTAATCCCCAAAATCTTAGGCCGGTGTTCACTCAAGAACAGCTCTCTAACTCTCTTCGCGCTACTTATCTAGAGTTTCCGGTCCTCCGTGCAGTCACAATCATGGACGTGGAAACACTCCATAGCGACATCCTCTCCGCACTACCCTCTGATCCCATTGCCCAGGTCCACCTCGCAGATCCACCAGACTCTCGCTGGTCCACAGACGAGGCTGGATTCCTTCGACTAGACGGTCGCATATACGTACCGGACTTGGATGATCTCCGTCTCCGGGTACTCCGGTATCGACACGATCACCCACTCACTGGTCACTTTGGGCAAAACCGGACTCTAGAGCTAATCTGGCGTGAGTATACTTGGCCCGGTCTCAGGACCTTCGTCAAAGACTATGTCCAGTCCTGTACTTCTTGCGCAAGAGCTAAGACACCGCGCCATAGACCCTACGGGCTGCTGAAACAGCTTCCCGTACTGGAGAAGCCCTGGAATTCCATCTCGATGGACTTCATAGAGCAACTCCCTTCATCCACCGGTGTGAGTCAAAGTGTGGATTTGGGTCGGAGTAATAACCCAAACACAACACCAACAAAGGACTATGAAAAAGTGCGAGTGGTGGTTTACCTCTGCGGTGTCCAGAAAGGATGTGCTGAGGAGGGGGGAGGGGGATCTACACCAACAGGGTGATACAGACGATGATGCAGGATACTCCTGGGGTACAGGAGTAATAGAAGACGAAGGGGATAGGGGTCTGGACTCTTCCTAAGGCCTAGGAAGTGTCAAAGCGGGGATTGGGTTGACTGGGACTGAAACAGCGATACTACACCTAGAGATTGGTGCAGAAAAGGGGCAGGGATGCCTCTGATGTCCAGAGGCGAGGAAGATTGACTGGTATGAAGCCTAGACTCCGCTTGAGCCTAGTATAAGGAATAGATCTTGAATAACTTGGATAAACTTGACAATATTGAGCCTTTAGACCTTCACTGAAGCCTACAAGGACTCAAAGACTGAAGGGATACTGATTGAGAGAGTCTGAGAGAGGGATAATTTCGTGCAATTGGGTCCTCTATCACTGGGCTGGGCCCAGGGGTTTAAATACATGGGGGGGGCACAGCATTAAAGTACAAAAAGAGAAGGGAGTAAGCAGAATTTGTCAAGGATTGGTAAGGGATTGGTAAGAGCTTTGTAAGGGGTTTGTAAGCGATCAGTAAGCAAGGGATAAGCAGGAATGAGTAAGCATAGGAAGCATGAATAAGCTGCTGAGTAAAGGAATGAGTAAGCTGCATGAGAAGATTGATTGGTAAGGGAGTGAGTCATCAGCTGAGTAATATACCAAAAATGCGAAAGGGATAGAGTAATACTGATGACAAGAGAGCATCAGTAAGCAAGGGATGAGTCACTGCACAGCAGAAGGAGTCATTGATGCACAGCCTAAGAAGTTTGATGGGGGGCTGTGTACCATCAGGAATTTGATGGGACAACAATGGGGAAGATCTGGGATTAATAGGGGGATTGATCCGAGACAAAACAGCCACAAGAAGGGTACCAGGGGTCCAGAGGTCTTTTTGGGGGGTCAGCATACACTAAGGTATAGTGCATGTGTTCTAGCGCCGCTGAAGCGCAACCATGGGCTCCCTTGACGAGCTCTCTTCTGGGAAAGAACGAGAGAGGGTTCTTCTTCCTAATAGCACTATAAAGTGGGGGGAATAACTGTCATGGTGCTGGGGGACGTTGTCTGAAAGTAGGGAAGCGGATAGAGTATTGAATTCGACGCATCCAGGGAAGTGAGACGAACGGCAGAGGAAGATGGACATGGCAAGTATCTGGGAGGAAGGGACCATAGGCTGAGGGCTCAGGGGACACAGAGACGACCAGAGAAGACTTCTCAAGCTTGACAATAGACCTAAGATGACCAAAGTACGTCCTTGATGCAGGACTGACGAGGAGAACGCGCTGACCGAGAACGAGAGGGACTGAGGGAGCAGGCTGGGAAGATATGTGCCAGGCAGTGCACACGACCCTTGGTCTATGCTCTATTCACTCGTTACCACACCTCGCCGTCTACCCTGCCTTGATGTGAGTTCTCCGTGAACTCGATATATCCTATACCTTGTAGCATTTTCACCAGACCTGATTTATTTTACCCGGTCCTGACTTTATTTTCACCGGGCCTGACCTAGTCCTAACTCCGGTCATCCCTTGTCTGCTATTAGGTTGTTTACTTGTCACCGTATGTACTCGACCCTAGTTTCTACTTAGTATAAGTATCCTCTAGTTTACCTTGTAGACCTCAGTCTGAAATCATCTAAGTCACTACTCCTGATACTCTGTCCGTCTCCGTCTCTATCTCCATCTAACCAGAACCTACGCAAGGGATCAACGCTCGCCGTCCTTGTCGTTGAATCCAAACGGTCGCAACTCCGGCCCGGGCTAACCTCTGCCCAAACCTCTGACCTCCACTCTCGTCCGCTTTCGTCCGGACTTGACTGGACCCCCTCTCGTCCGCTTTCGTCCGGACTTGACCGGACCCCCTACCGGAGTAGACCCGGACTTGACAACCTCCATTAATGCTGGCAAGATGTGATTTCATTTCTTCATATCAGTTTCACTGCTTGAAGAAAAAACATGTTCACATGGGACTGCAGATGCTTGAATTGGCAGGTAGTCATGCAATTGCATAGATAGTCAGGAATGAAACTCTCGCTAGCTATGTAGAATGTGAGTCAAGAATATTAAGTAACACAACAGATACTGACCTCCTAAAATGCTAGTGGATGTGTTCCTTCAGGACTTGGCATACCCAATATGTAGGCTTTGAATTCCTGGTCGACATCCTGTGGGGCTTGATAGGATGGCCGAATCTTGATGGTAGGAAGGCCATAGTAGCAAGCAGCTAATGTGGAGTGGGGACGAACCTGGTCAGCATCGGTAGTGGAAGATTTAGTGGTGGACTTGGGACATGCAGACAACTTGTTCTGATATTCCATCATCTTGACCTATGGTTAGCTTATATTGAAACAATAGATTGTTAATGAACCTACCAATTCCAGTGTATATTCTCATGCTTGTGCAGCTGCAGACTTGCCCTAGTGTCAGTCAATCCAGCTCAGTCGAATGGTAGGGTCGACAACTATGTATCATGTAATATCAGTGGAACAATACTGCAATACAGTCAATTTAACTAAAGACTTGTACATGGCAACTGTATAAGCCCGTGTTTGGTCCATGCTCAATAGTATTCTTGGGCGCGGTCGAGCCCAGCCTTGATATAAGGCACACAATGGGGCACATTAGTGGCCAGCACGTCCCACTGCAACATGAACATTTTGAAGGCAGGAATTTCCCCACCTAGGACAGGGTGCTCTCACTCAACATGGACTGTTGTGCAGCATGAGGGATCTACAGCATCTGAGTTAACAGTCAGTAAATCTATAAAAAAGTATAAGAAACATCACCTCGAGGACAACTTCCTGGTCTTGGAGTACTTCCAACTGCATTGGTGTTAGCTTATGTTGGACAAGTTCATCGTTTGGACCACGAGGTAAGGAAAGGAAGCTATCAATAGCCTAGGTAGGCGAGTTAGTGTATATACTTGTATAAAACATGAAAAACCCACAAGGCAGACAGCACAAAGTCGGTTAATCATGAAGTAGATCGAATCCCAGTAGGTCTTGACATCACAGAGGAGTTCAACAACTGGTACCTGAGTGGGGTTCCCCATATATAGAGTTTAAAAGTCCGGTCCAGTCCGTTTTTTTTTGCCTTTTTTGGCAGAGGACCGGACTGGACTGCTTTTGGAAGCCTGGGAATGGTTCATGGCCCGCTTAAAGACTTGTCCAAAGCGGTTGCAACCGGTTTTCAAAAAGACTGGTCCAAAACCGCTAAAAAACTGGTCCAAACCGGTTTTTTTTTGCATTTTATTGATGTTTTTCACATCAAAGGTGTGTCAGATAGCATCTAAATACTATTTATAGACTGTAGTAATTATATACAAGTCATTACATATTTATTTGTACCATATTTCATCCAAAAAGATCAATTTTACACCCCTTAAGACCCACTGCGGGCCAAAGTTAGCCTGTAATATAGAAGTTTTTATACCATATATGTATTGCTTACATAATGCGGTTGCAACCGGTTGCAACTGGTCTTTTTCATCATTCTCAAAAGTAGGCAACTGGCAACTGCAGTCCAGTTGCAAACAGTCCAGTCCAGTCCAGTTTCCGGTCTTTTTGCAGTCCTATGGACAGGACTTTTAAACTCTACCCATATACCACTGATTGGCATTGCCATTGATGATAGTGTCGTGGAATCCTTTGTGATACTGGCCAGATGCACAGATCATATGAACAATATCACAGCCAAGAGCGACAGGATCCTTTGCAAGAGCTTCAAGATATGCGGTCTTGTCTACATTGTTATCCATAGTGCCTACCCAAGTCTCTGCAACAGCAGTGAAGTGGGCCTTGGTATAAGCTCTGACAGTATGAGTAACACAGATATTTAGAATACGTGGGAAGCAAGGAACACAGCGATCAATGGGGTCAAACAAAACTTCACACTCCTCAAGAAGTCTTGCAAGCTTGCACATGGCAGCAATGTTGTTGGCAGCATTGTCCATAGTAAAATGACCTATCTAGGAGAGACCAGTTAGAACAGAAGCACGGTAAAATCTCACCACAGCCATACTACATACTATATACCTTCAATGTCACCCCTGCCTGATCAAGGATCTCTAGGATAGTCTCAGCAACTGCTTCAACAGTGTGCAAAATGGGGAAATAATGGAACATGAAGAGAGATGCCTTCATCTTGAGTGAACCACCCTCATGAGTGATCCAGTGTGCTGTAATAGCAAGATATGGATGATAATTATCATCAGACCAGATGTTGGTAGTGAACAACACTCTCCCTGCTGCATTCTATTGCAATTGCATTAGTTCTTGTCAGTATGGTGTGTTGTGAACTAGCATGCTTACCACGAGATCCTATTTGACCATGTTGAAGTGTGCTTTCCATGCTTCAAGGATCAACTCATGAACTTTGGTGTGGTGTGGGATATCAGTGTCACAAAGGTCTTGACATAGGAGGAGGATGAGTTGGCGGAATTAAGGACATTCAATGACATTGATGGACTAATGAAACTATGAGGAACAAAGGTAACAGAAGGGGTGGTTACTTACTTGATCATCCACAATATCTGCAGTTGTTTCTGTGTCCAACATACTTGCCCCAGCAGTGTTGCCAGTGCTCCCACAGGGACCTTCATCAGCCGTTGTTGAGGCCAGTGGAACAGTACCTGTTCCCAGACCCATGAGATTAGCTGGTGGGGGGTGTGGGTTGCTGTGCTGTGGGCCAGCATCTTGAATGTCCTTGTCTTTGTCACCACTCTCCTTGCTGATGTTGTTTATGTCAATAAACTTGCTATCCTCTGTATCATGGTATGGAGCTGGGCAGCATCGGTTTCAGTGGACTTTCGCTGCTGTTACTGAAGGGGGAGGAACTGGAGCTGGAGGGTTGTCTGAGTCGACAGGCATGGTGGTACTACTGGCAGGTGCAACTATGTGGGGGTGGCCTGTTCGATGATTCTCTCTGACAGCCATTTGGGTACCAGTAAGAATGTAGGCAGTGATGGAGAAGTTCTGAGTCAATGGCATTCTTATATATGTCTAAACCATGCATAACCACCTGGGCCCTGGCAGTCCAGACTCCAGACCCCAGGGAACTGCTTTGGTGACTTATGTTCAACTCTAGGAGATGGTTGTCAACTGGAATCAATAACACATGACTACTAACACAACACTGGTGAGTCATCACTTAGCACATACGTACATACTTGAAACAGCAAGCATGCATGCAGAAGATGGGCACCTGAAAATATAATGTGTTACGTTCAGCATCCAGGGCCTTACTTACCAATGGCCCTCCTCTTTGTTGTCCAAAGGACCCTGCCTATGCTCTCCGTTGGCTGGCTGAGGTTCTGATCACCTGCACAAACAGGTGAGCCCAACAGATCAGATTGGGTCTGTGAGCAGATGGCTTCTGCTCCAGCATCCTCTGGCATTTCAGACAGTAGCTGCTGAGGGTCACAAGAGGGAGGGGATGGTGCATCCACATCAGAGTCGGTCTGAGAGTCAGTATCATAGGGACATTTCTGACTGCGAAAGACAACATGTTCCAACCACCAGTGATAATGCTGGTGGGCAGTAACCCTCATTGCAGCGATGAGGCCACCCCGGAAGTTCTTCCATTGAATCAGTAAAGGAGTCTGACTGCTGAGAATTTCATTGGTGGTGGCAGGATTGAGAGGGATGTTCAGATCATCAAAGTAATTGACGATGCTATGTTTAATGAATGAAAGGCCCATTCCTAGCACAGCCTCCACATTGCCCATTCTGATCTCAGGGAAAAGGGTCTGCATATTAACTGATGATTAATGCAACTATATTTATGAAACTGAGTGGGACTTACTCCATTTGCCATATGCCCCTCCTCTGTGTTATCGAGATCAATTAGACCATCCCCTGGCTGTCTGACCCACACATAGTAGTTTACACTACTGATGTGGCACCAAGTGTGCCCTCCAACTGTAATCAGTGATCCAAGGTGAAGGGGCTGTCCAGTGTCTGGACATAAAGCCAGAAAGTCCTTCTGTGAAAGCATGTTTTCAAGGCCCTGAAAGAAAGTCCACACATCTGAATTCTTTGTGGGTGCATTGTAACTACTGTCCTCCTCAACAATCACCATGATTATAACTACAAGATGGGGGAGTTCCCAGATATACTTCTTCAGTTTCTTGACAAGGTGCATCTTCTGCTCAGAGAAAGCACATTTTCCGATGAGAACATACTGAGGATCATTGTCTGTGGTGCCTTGGATGTCCATCAATGATATCACCATATCAGGTGTAAGCGAAGACCTTCTGACCAATAGACAGTAATTCATGTGTATGCGAGCATGGATAATGTTTTGATTGTAAGGAATTTCATCCAGCATCCTGGCAAGGGTGTGATTCAGGTCATCAAACAGTGCTTTGTGTACAGGGGATGCTAATTCAATGATCATGCTGCAGACATCTGCATCGTACATCAACCTGTGATGTCATTAGAACTGAACATTTTAACTCATTCAAATCAGGTCATCGCACCGAGCATTTGTGAAGATCACCGACATATCCTCAATGATATGTGAAATTGTTTCATATTTGTCCGGCCCAACATCTGGAAACACCTACTGATCAATAGAAGTCTTGTTTGGTGTCCACCAAATAATGACTGACCTTCAACACTTCCTTTATGTTAGCTTTGGCAATGTAACCTAGAATACTCTTGCAGATATCTTCCGGTCATGATTAGCTACAGTAAGATACAAACTTTTGAAGTTTGAAAAATGGGAATTACCTTTGTTGAGATTCTTGGAAGTATCGTGACCAGTGGCCTCCTTGAGAAGGGCATCCCACTGACTAGAGCCAACCTTCTCTCCAGTTAGGCTTGCAGTGTTGTGGGGACCTTTGAGCGAAATAGGAGCGCCAGCTGCTTCCTGAGTGCCATGAAAACCCATAGATTGAGTGTGGACATCAGATAAGGAGATTCTTCAGTGGTTTGCACAGATAAGGAGTTGGGGGATGAGATTGAATGGATGACTTTGGGTTTCCCAGGCTTGATGGTGTTGTATATCATCTAGGTCGTACCTCTGGCCCTTTGGAATGGCAAAGACCAAGCCTCACAAAGTTGAGGCTGCTGAACACAGCTCAAAGTTGGGTTCCATTTGTATAGCTTTGGGTCATCATTGGTGGGGAATGGCTGTAATAGGTGCCATCGACTACAGCTGTAGAATGCATGTAGATTTCTATGATGAAGTGAAACCTGGGTGGATGTCCATGCTATCATACTGCATACTGCATACTGCAGATGCCCACAATCTCGGTGCCCCCTTTTGTAATGAATATTGTTTGAGTGGATGAAAGATTCAGTTTGAAAGAAGTACTTGGTACAGGCTCACATGGTGCGTAGTGACTCACTACCAGGATACAATGATACTCTGAGTTGCAAGCTTTTCTTAGCAGTTGTATATCGTGCTCAGGATCTCATCAGTGGCTGGGACGTTGCAGTAAAGCTTGAGCATTGTACACAGAACCCCTTGGACCCCTCCTTGCTTGAATGTGAGTTCCAAATTTTGAAGGCACTTGATGGAAGCATCAGATTCCTGCAGCCTTTATGGTTTGGCAGAGAATCATTGTATTATGCCCTTGTCCTAAATAGTATTGCTACATCTGTAGGTGATATGGTTTCTTCACATGGCAGGCATCTCAATGTCAGTGTTGTTCTTACTCTAGGACATCAGTTGGTGAGTATTCAATGACCTCAAAATTGTAAATGTGCTGACTACTTACTTGGCAGCTCCATTGACTTGAGCATGTTCACTCATGTAATTACATTCACCGTGACATCAAACCACAGAACATCTTGGTTGGGCATGATAACTCCAGCCCAGTCTTCTTTCTCATCAACTTCGGTATTGCTGTGCAATATTGTGACCCTGCTACTCGAGCACATGTTCCATGCCAACAGGGCCGTCCTTTCATCAGTACTCCCGCATTCACATCAATCAATCACCATCTGGGCATTCAGTCCAGCTGGCACAATGATCTTGAATCTCTAGCATACACACTAATCTATCTCCTGCAAGGATCCCTTCCCTGGTTCAGCAATGACAATCCTACACTTGACAATCATGTGATACTGTTGATGAAACAAGACATTACAACAGATAAACTATGTGATGGGCTCCCTCACAAATTTGTCACCTTCCTTGACTAGCCCCATTCTCTATCGCATGCAGCAAAACCTGATTATGGCTATCTTCACTCACTACTCCATAACTGTGTGGTTACACCATCACATGTAGGTCATTTAATTGCATTCAGCTTGCTCACTGATGATGAGCCATGTCTTCTCTATCTAAGAATGCATCCAGACATCCTCATGCCCCTGCAGCATGCAAGGCAATGCCAAAGCAAACAACACAACAAGCTGACTTGTGAGCATCCTGCAGCTGCAATGGTGGTAATGCCAAGCTGCCCAACCAACTAATGTGCATGATACATAACATTTTCCCTCATCACTCTCTTATGACACTGCAGGAAGAACACACACAATGTTGATGAAATACAAGTTTCCACCCCTCACCGAAGTAGCAGGAACTGCCCCACCTGCATTTGTTGATGTTAGGTACATAGTACATACTGTAGTTGCCTGGAATGTGCCATCACGCCATGGCCCATGTACGCATGAATAGTGAATACTTTGCCATGTAACCTACACAATTTTCAGTATTTACTGAGGAATCATGGCCCTTGTGAAGTGTACTAAGGTTCAGGTTCAGTGCACTTTGATTGTCTGGAAAACACAGCCCTGGGTCCTGGGATCTGAACTGGATCCCAGTTATGAGCCAACTCCAGCCAACTGAGTGCACTAGAGCCATCATGTCAACTGTGGGCTGGCCAATCTGGCTAGTCGAGCCAAACCAAACCCATGATGTGACAATGGTTCCTGAGGTTAAGGAAGTCAGCGAAGCTGTAACAATGCAGAGTCATAGCCAGCTCTGACTAACCGAGTCATGATAACACTAGGTAGTGGTAGTAGGAAACTTACCATTAACTCCAGCACTAACATTTGTTGTGTTGAGCCTGTTGAAGTTGCATGTGCACCCAGCATAAACTGTCGATGAAGTGCGCACAAGACTGCGACCCATATTAGTGTAGACTTAGTAATAGTCCTCTTTAGAGTAGATGTTACATGTTACATGTCACACCTCACTGTCACACATCACACTATTTGTTGTATATAAACAGCGGATATCACTTATATAATATAACAGCTCTTAACCAGCTACCACTACCATCTCTGGTTGTGCACTCCACCCTACAGGTGAGTTGGAGTAGCAGTTCCTCTATGTATATAGGTATTGCCCCAACAGGGGTTATGAGCCCTGTGAGTGCACTGTGTGCAGCAATGCACCAGACAGTGCTCCAGCTCCCTGAGCGTCGCTTTAATTAGCTTGATGCTGTGGACCACAGTGAGCTCCTAGCTGAGCCCCTGCACAGCCACAAGGCGAAGTTGGTTGATGACTTGCACCAGACAGTGAGCTCCTAGTTGAGCACCTGTATTGCCCCAGGCAAAGTTCATCGATGACTTGTGCCAACCATGGCGAACATCATCGACAACTTGTGCCAGCATACCTCAGTCATGAGTTAGCTGTTGACAGAAGTGCCTTCACTGGCACTCAGGTGTTTCTTCCTTTCTTGCTTGTCCGTTGTCGCATTCACTTGCTGACTCCGTTGACACCCTACAGAATATCACCATGTCCAGCGCCCTTGACAAGATGGTTCCTGTGTTCACTGGCTCCAACTGGCAGCAGTGGCACACTTCTATGCAGGCCTACCTCTGGGCACAAGGCCAATGGTACGTCTACTTGATGACGCAACCTGCTGACAGCCACGGCGACTGAGAGAGTGCTCGGTAACATCACCTTGCACCTCGCCCCCTCAATCCAGGTTGCGGTCTCGAACCTCGACAGTGTTAAGGATGTCTGGGATCACCTCAAGAAGAACTTTGGCGCCCCTAGTATTGGCTCTGCCTATGCTGAGCTTAGCAAGCTCCTGGCGACTACCATTCCCACTGGCTCCCATCCCGCTCTGGCCATCACCAAAGTGCTTAGCCACTTTGCATATCTCAAAGATGCTGGCTTTGAGTTCCCTGCCCCTGTGCAGGCAATGATTATCCTTTGCAAGCTCCCTCCCACTATGGAGGTTGTAGCTCAAATCCTCAGCCAGATGTCGCCGGACGAGATCAAGAATCTGAAGCCCAATGGGATAGTTAAGGCTGCCACGCTCTCCTTCACATATCTCAAGGATGCCGGCTTCGAATTCCCTGCCCCCGTGCAGGCCATGATCATTCTGTGCAAGCTCCCTCCCACTATGGAGGTTGTAGCTCAAATTCTTAGCCAGACATTGCCTGACGAGATCAAGAACCTCAAGCCTGATGGGATCGTCAAGGCCGCCACGCTCTCCTTTGAGCAGAAAGGCGCCTCTTCCCACGCCGGTGGAAAGGGCCCACAGGCCAACAAGCTTAGCGCTGTGAAGCGCAAGCTGGCTGACCCCAAGTTCGCCCAGCAGCAGCAACAGCAGGGCGGGTCCAATGGCGGTACAAGCAGAAACACTCCTGCCCAAGGACAGGGAGGCTGCACTCGACATGGCGGCAAGAAGGCTCGCACTTGCTGTGAGAACGCCCAACAGGCTGCCTTTGCCACATATGTCCACTACGATGGACCAGAACCCACCGTCGACCCTCGCGCCCTGGCTCACACCCCCGGTGCTACCAACTACGGCCCCCCCACATTTGAAAATACCATCAAGGCCTTCAATTTGGCACACCGTCTGGGGGTAGAACCCTCCTGCCAAACCATCTGCACCCTCAACCAAGTTGTGTCATTGGCGAGTGCAAACCTGGACCAGCCCGAGGCCAGTCCCTCCTCATTGAAGTGCCCTTGCCTTGAGGAGCACATCACAATGTATGAGGAGGATGCCATCTCCCTTGGGGATGAAGAGCCCTTCGCCCATGAACCATTCACTGATGATGAGTTCAACAAGATCAATGCGATGGTCCTCAACCGCTACAATGCAATGTCGATGGCGATGGGCGCAGAGGCCAGCCTCTTCAGGCAAGTACCTTCTGCACACATGCTGATCGACACTGACACGCTCCCTTTACATGTGCGCTATATGCCGTCACTGTATATAGTGAGTAGTACCTACAATATGTCATGTCATGTCTCGAGAAATGCATATATCTGTTCGTGTTTGCATGAAACAAATGCATGCTGTGCTGGCTGTAAGGGAAAACGGTCAACAATAGTGAATTTTCTGGTGCCTTCTGGCTCCTAGACTCTGGCGCATCATGCCACTTCACGGGTGACATAGGCAATTTTGCCTCCTACAACACGCTAAAGTGAGCGCACTACGCCAAAATGGCAAATGGTGTAGCACTGATTGCTGGTATTGGCACAGTATTACTCCAGTGCCTAGACCACAACTCAGGGGATGAGAAAGTTATTACACTCACCCAAGTGCTCCATATGCCAGGCACTACTGCATGCCTTATTTCTATGGGTGAAATGCTCCAGCATAACTACAAAGTCACTGGCGATAAGCAAGGCATTAGCCTCATTCATAAAGCTGAACGCCTATGGTTTGGGCCAGACCCAGAAGATGATCGCAACATCATTTTCAGGATTAGATCTATCCCAATAATTAGATCTAACTATATTGCCTCCGTGAGCAAAGTTGATTACAACATTATGCACCAGAGATTCGGGCACCCCTCAAAGGAAGTACTCTGACATGCACAAAAACATACACAGCGCTTCCTGGAGATTCACTTTTCTACTGAGGATTGTGTTTGCCCTGGATGTGCTCTTGGCAAAATGCCCAATTGAGCTTTCCCAGAGAACAAAAGACGTGCTTCCAAGCCTTTTGAGCTGGTGCACTCTGATCTCAAATCCTTCCCGGTTACGTCGTACCGGAAATTCAAATATGTTATCACCTTCTACGATGACTATACCTCTCACGCCTGGACTATGCCCCTTCGCTCCAAAGCTGCAGTGATTACGGCTGCCAAAGATTTCCTCGAAATGGTGCACGTCCAACATGATACGCACGTTGTTGGATGGATGTCCGATGCTGGTGGAGAGTATAAATCTGATCTGTTTGATTGAGCACTCCTTGAGAAAGGAATTAAAATATATCAAAGTGCTCCAAGAACCCCCATTCAGAATGGCTGCGCTGAGCATTTAGGGCGCACTCTCATGGATAAAGCTGAGTCTATGCGGCATCAAGCCTGCATCCCTGACTCCTGGTGGGAATTTGTGTTCGCTCACGCAACCCACATTTACAACCATACTCCAGTAGCTCGCCTGTGATGGCACACCCCCCATGAAATGCTTAAGGGGGAGATGCCTAACATCAATCACCTCCGTGTATTTGACTGTGGAGCCTTTGTCTACCTCCCAGCCTCGGCTCGAGCAAATAAGATGGCTCCCAAGTCGGAGCTTATGATCTATGTTGGTGTTGCCCCTGGCAATGAGCACAACTTTTTGTTTATGCGCTCCACCAATGCAGTGTTCACCGCTGCTCACACCGTCTTTGACGAGCATTATTTCCCTCACTGCCCTAAAAACAGGCGTGAACCTCTCGAGATCCCTTTTGGAAGGGTAAATCCAAAACCTACCACCGATCAACCAGGGAATCCCCCTGATGATATTGACAGTGATGACGATGTGGAACACAACCATGGCTACCCACATCCCCAAACACAGGATGACGATCCAAAGCGCGAGGAATATGAGGCTCCTGAGGAAGAGCCTAATCAAATAAATCCTCCCCGTACACCATCTCCAGTGCCTCCACTGGCACTGAGAACGCCTTCACTGGCGAGAAATCCGCCACCTCCAGCACTGCAGTGCCCTGGCCAAGCTGAACACTGCCAGAATGCACCACAACCCCCTGCAGTTAATATACCTGCCCGCCCCCAACGTGAACATAGAGCGCCATTGCGCCCCAGTAATGTGTATGGTGAGCGGCGACATCCCGTTGAGCAACTCTGGGATATCGAAAGTGCCTCTCGATGGCGAGAAACAGTGGGTGAGGCCCCTAGGCCCCCACAACCGGACACACCAGACCATATTGCTGGTGGTTTCCCTGACACCTCTGCAATGCCCAGTGAGGAAGGGGGAGCAAACCTAGTCCGTTTCCTGATGGGCAAAGCCCTCACAACCAGCGAGCCTCAATATGAGAGCGTCTGCAACTGGTCCTACAAGGACATCACTCGCTTACCTCAAGCTGAGCAGAAACTCTGGCGACTTGCTTGCCAAGAAGAGCTTGACGTGCTGCGAAAGCGCAAAGTCTTTGAGCTAGTTGACCATCCCTGAGACTGGAAGGTCATAAAGAATTGATGGGTCTTCAACATGAAGTCGGATGGCCACAAGAAAGCCCGCTTAGTAGCGAAAGGCTTCTCCCAGGTCAAGGGATTAGATTTTGACCAGGTCTTCTCACCAGTTGTGTGCTTTGAAACAGTGTGCCTCATGCTTGTGCTTGCCACACTTGACAATTGGTATATTACTGGACTCGACATTCGGAGCGCCTACTTGTATGGCAAGCTCAATGAAGAGATCTATATGGAACAACCCGAAGGGTTTGCAGTTCCTGGGCAAGAGCGCAAAGTGCTCCGCCTCTGGCATGCCCTCTATGGCCTCAAACAGGCCGGCCTAGCTTGGTGGCACACACTCGATGAGTCTCTCAAGGAGCTTGGGTTTGAGCACCTTAAATCTGAAGCAGGCTTCTTCTACAAGAAGAAAGGCACCAACATTGTCATTGGTATTATCTATGTTGATGATGCACTATTCTGTGGCCCTAACAAGGCTGTTGTTGATGCCATCAAAGCGCAGTTCATGCGTAAATGGGAGTGCAGAGACCTTGGAGAACCAAATGAGTTCCTCTGTATGTGAATCACTCGCAAAGGTCGCGCTATCCACTTGGATCAATGCACGTACCTACAAAAGCTCGTTGAACGCTGCGGCATGCTCAATGCAAAGTCTGCAAGCACCCCACTGCTGGCTGGCTACTATGCCACCCAAAATACAGAGCCTGTTGATGCGGAACTCTGCTCCCATTTCCAGACGGTTATTGGGTCCCTCCTGTACCTTATGTTAGGCACTAGGCCCAACATTGCTTTTGCAGTCACCCATCTCTCGCACCATGCCATGAATCCCTCTCAGGACCACCTGAACAAAGCGCTGTATATCTGTCGCTACTTAATTGGGACGCCTACATACTCCCTAGTATACAACAGTGGATCCAGTGCTGGCCTGATTGCATGCACAGCCTCAGATTGGGGATCAGACCCTATCTCTTGCCTCTCACAGACAGGTTTCTACCTGAAGCTTGCAGATGGCTTGATCAGTTGGACTTCTCGTGTGCAGAAGACTATTGCATACTCGTCCACTGAGGCCGAATACATGGCTTTGAGCGATTGCACTCGCCAAGTTACCTGGATTCAGAGTTTACTTGGTGAACTTGGCTATAAGCTGAAAGCTATCCCAATTTGCAGTGATAATCAGGGGTCCATATTAATGGCATCCAACCCTGTAACGGAGCCTCACTCCAAGCACATTGACATCCGCTACCATGGAATCCGCGAGTCAGTTGCGAAAGGTAACGTGGAACTATTCTTTATTGATGGTGCTGAGAATCCCGCCAATCTGCTCACCAAGAACTTACCCCGCGAGAAATTTGTGAAGTTCAGAGCTCAACTAGGCTTACAGTTTCCCTCTGGCAGCATCTGGTGCCTTATTCGCTGAAGTGCTCTATGTGCAGCACAGCGAGGGGGATTGTTGAAGTCACATGTGCACCCAACGTAAACTGTCGACGAAGTGTGCACAAGACTGCGACCCATATTAGTGTAGACTTAGTAATAGTCCTCTTTAGAGTAGATGTTACATGTCACATGTCACGTGTCACAGTCACACATTACACTATTTGTTGTATATAAACAACAGACATTGCTTATATAATATAACAGCTCTTAACCAGTTACCGCTACCATCTCTGGTTGTGCACTCCACCCTACAGGTGAGTTGGAGTAGCAGTTCCTCTATGTATATAGGTATTACCTCAACAGAGCCCACTCCTACATAGTAGAAAAAGGCATTTGTTTGGTTCAGTTTGCCATGTTGTGCAAGAGGTGTGACAAACAGTGTTCACAATATCACATTTTTCGCATTTTTGGGCACTTGGTCAAATTTCAGACACACAGTGGCAGTGACAACTACCAACTGCAACTACACTTTTGCTACACAACAATTGTACCACACATTTTTGGTAATCAACACTACAACACAAACACCACACAACTATTCCGCATTTTTGGTAATTAACACTACACTACAAACAACACAACTACTATGCATTTTTGGTAATTAACACTACAACACAAACACAACACAACTACTCTGCATTTTTGATAATCAACACTACAGCATAAACACAACACAACTACTACAGATCATTGGTAATTAACATTACCACACAAACACTACACAACACTTGCTAATCAATACTACACACTTTTGGTAATCAACACTACCACACAAATACAACACAACACATCCTAATTGATACTACACTTATTTAGTACACTTTTACTACACTTTTACTACACTTCTAGGTACACTTTTTACTACACTTTTACTACATTTTTTACTACACTTTTACTACACATTTTGGTACACTTTTTACTACACCTTTACTACACTTAAACTTTTACTACACTTCTACTACACTTCTACTACACTTTTATTACAGATTCTTCATACCTTTTGATGGCACTTTTGGTTACACTTTTCACAATGCTGGTTGTAAATGTGTATCAAAGAGGTGTAGTCAAAGTGTGGTACAAGTGTTGTAAAGGTTTACCCATAAATGTAGTAAAAAGTGTAGTAAAAGTGTAGTAAAAAGTGTATGAAAAAAGTGTAGTGAAAGTGCAGTAAAAAGTGTAGTAAAGGGATAGTAAAAGTGTACCAAAAGTGTAGTAAAAGTGTACCAAAAATGTGTAGTAAAAGTGTAGTAAAAACTGTACCAAAAAGCATAGTAAAAGTGTACCAAAAAGTGTAGTGAAAATGTAGTACATTAGGTTAAGTACCATAGTCATCACTAGGTTAAGTACTGTAGTCATCACTAGGTTAAGAAGACTCCATCATTCGCCCCTGTCCTCTTCACCCTCATGTTATTGCTGGTGGTCATCTTATCTGTTGGTCATCTTCTCCACACAGCATCGATTTGTTCAAGCCAAGACTTGCTGGAAGCACACAAAGTGCTGCTGAGCTGCTCAGATAAGGTCCAGACTAGAGTCCAGTGTGAGTAACTAATGATATAGACAGTTGAAGAGAGATATACAGCACCTAGAGTCCAGTGTGAGTAACTGAAGAGCAGAAACACTGGACTCTACAGGGTATGTGTGCTTCTGGGTAAACAAATGTAAACAACAAGTCAAGGAAACAAGTAAAGGGCACATCTAGTGCTACAATGCAGCTATGAAGCTGAAACAAGTTGGTAGTAAGTAGGGTAGACCATGATAGTAAGCAATAGAGTCATAACAAGAGGTGGAAATCACCAAAACTAACATGATTACCTCTCTTCTTTTGAGGATTGTTTCTCTTGCTCTTCAGTATTTCATCTCTTTCAGGTCATGTTGCAATCACTTGATTTGGCCACTTGTTCCAATTATGGTGCCAGTCTTTTATGCTTCACTCAATTTTGTAACAACAACAACAACATGCCTGAACTTGATTGTATGCCTGCTCCCTTTGAACTTTTAGCACTTTTTTTGGCACATCACACTGGTCATAATTCTGACAAGACACCCAATAACTGGTTCATGGGTATTCATTTTTGGCACACTGTGAATGGCACTCCTTGGAATGGTAACAAGTTACATCATGTTTGTCAAGGTTTCTCCAAACTCATTCCTCCTTCTTCTAAATGCGCCAGATGTCCTCCAGTCACCCTTGAGGCTTTGTGCATTCTTCATGATTGTCTCAACCTCTCTAATTTGTTTGATCTTGCCATTTGGGCTCTCACTTCCATCACTTTCTGCTGTTGTTGCTGGTTAGTTTGGCTTCTCCACTCCTTCTTTTATTTCTCATCTCCCCTTCAATCTTTGGGAACTTCTCATTCCAGATGTTAACTCATTCAACCCATTCAAGCATCATAGTGTCCTTCCTCTTTTGTGCCATTCTCTCAACAACAGTATGCAATACTATTCCTTTCACATTCCTTGGTCCAAAATGATGTGTAATGATGGTGCTGGCATTTCTGTCACCACTTGCTCTCACCATATTTGTCCACTTCACATGCTTACTTCTCATTTATGCGGTAATTATTCCATTTCATCTTCTGTGCCTCTCTTTGCCTTTTGCACATCCAATGGTTGGTCTCCCATGACCCACACCTGGTTCCTTCAATGCTGCAATCAAGTCTGATCCTGATATGCCCAGTCACACCTTTCACATTGATAGTGCTACTGAACTTCTTTTACAAGGTGTCAAGTCCAGGTCTACTCCAGTAGGGGTCTGGTCAAGTCCAGATGGAAATGGACAAAGGGGAGGGACAGAGGCTGGACAAGGAGTTAATCTGGCCAGAGTTGAAGACTGATTGGATTCAACAACAAGGGGATCAAGCATTGATCCCTTGCATTGGTTCTGGTCAGGCAGAGACAGGCAGGAATTGGAGTAGAGACTAAGTTGATTTCAGACTAAGGAGTACTGAGACAACCCTAATGGACAAACCCAAAGAACTACCACACAAGGACTTTGAGGAGGAATATGATGCAAATGTCTTAGAGCAAAGACCCAAAGAGAGCTTGAATGGAGAGCCTCTAGGTGTTGGATTGCAAGGTATATATACTATACTACACATGTCCTGTGTGAGGCTATGCATGAGGCTGTATGCTGTACAAGGCAGTGTACACAGCTGCTGTCCTGTGTGTAAGGCTATGCTAATGACATCAAGGGATACAGCATGTACAGCATGTACAGCATGAGGCTGTAATTTAGACAGTCTACAGACAAGATGCACTAGATAAGATACTATGCTGCAATAAGATAAGATGACATCTAATCACAGATTAGATAAGGTAAAAAGTTGGTTCATTACAAGTACAGGACAGAGTACAGGGTACTTATACTATAGAGAACTAGGGTTGAGTATATATGGTGACAAGTAAACATCCTAAAGGGTGGACAAGGAATGACCAGAGTTGGGACTAACTAGATCAGGTCCAATGAAAATAAGTAAGGTCCACAGAAAATACTACAAGGTAGAAGATATAAATGGGACAAGGAGAACTCATGGTACTACAGGGTTGATGGAGAGGTGAAGTAACAACTGGATAGGGACTAATGCAAAGCATTGCACTTAGTGGAAGGGTATGTGTGCGTCCAGGACCAGAGTGATGCACAGAGGTCCAGAGTTGAACTGCAGAGCTACGATGCGACTGGAGTAACTAGATAAGTGTCCAGAGTTGGACATGGTCTTGACACAAGGTGTCCCTCCTAATATTGTCACCACTTGAGCACTCAAGGTAGATGCAAATTACAGGTATTTTTAGAGTACTGGTGCCAAATTAATAGTATCCTCCCTGTCTTTATTTCTTCATCAGCAGACTCCTCTTGTTTGCCTTTTCTCAATATCATCATGAACAACTTTGCCCATCACACCAATTCTCATACTGTCTTTTCTTGTTGTTAACATGTATTTTGTAGTGGTCTCTCCACTCTCTATGTGTTGTGTCTCACTGTCATCATTTCCAATGATTATTGTGTTCATGTCTCACTCTAGTGTGTGGGGTGTGGTCATGGCCACCTGTTGTGAGCTTTGGCCTTGTATGGTCTGGCAGGTGGCCCCTATCTTTCCTCCTTTCACTCATCAGACCTTTACATGCTCAGAAGGTCTGCCCACTGATGTCATCTTCTCACTGTGTACATCTTTCTCCCCCCTATCTTTGGCAAGTCACATGCACACCTTCCATTGGCTTTTGGCTTGGTCATACCCCCCTTCAGGCTTTTGTGTGTGACCCTCAGCATTCCCCACACACACTATCTATATTGTATTCTAGCTCTTCATAGCATACAATCCAGATAGCCACTCACTTCCACTCACACTCATTTCTTCAGTTTTCTCACATAGTCACTTTTCCTGTTCTAGTCCACTTCACCATCAGCAGCACCTCACTCACACTGTACTCACCTTGGCAGCAAAGGCAGGCAGTGTCCTGTCCAGCTATGGCAAGCTGTATTAAAATAACATGCTGATGCACCTTCATGCCCAGTGAGCTTGCCTCTGGGTGAGTAGACCCCCCCACCCCCCTGCCCCAAGCTCCCCCTGGCATCATAGTGTATGGACATTGCAGCCCTGTGAAAGGAGTTCCAGGCTTTTCACTCCCTATACAAGACATCCTTCACAGCCCCTCTTTCTCCATGCACTGCCCCCACCATAGTGCCTCATCACCCTTCCTCCCCCTCCACTGCCTCATCCATGTACATCGCTCAGAAGTGCACTCCTCACCCCAAACAAGGGTGACTATAGGCCATTTTATGGTCCCTTTATACCCCTCTGTCATTCCCAAGGATAGGCAACAGGTCATGCAGGTCATTTACTGAGTGTATGTGCCCCATTTTGTGGGTTTCAACTGCAATGGCAACCTTCAGGCTACTATCTGGGCCCCCTAGGAGTTGATAATTGGTGCCATTGTCATGCCTGAGGGTGTACCCCTACCCTCTCCCCCAAACATGTTCTAGCCACTTAGCCTACTAGCCCCTGTTCCTTTTTTCCCCCTTATGTCCACTGACCCTCCATTATGTAGTGCCTGTGCTTTTCCAGCCTTTCCCTTACTGCTTGACTTCATGGCATAGGGTCATGTGTGCAGACATTGTTTTTGGGTGATTCTTCCACCCCTGTATGTATGGTGCACTATGCACTTAGTTAGTACAATGCAACATAGGACCTATGGCCCTCAGGCACTTAAATTTGATTTAAAAAAAAATGGTAAGGACTAGGCTGATAGTGTACTTATTGGCAATGTATTATCATATACCAGCCTACCTGGTACCAGCCAATAATAACCATGCCGGTAAACTGTTAATTTTGGTGATTTCCACTGCAAGCATTTCTCAATGTTTCATGACAAAACATTGTAAAAAATATAGAAGAAAGAGATACTCTTTTATTTACAATTTTGTTTGACAAAAAAAAGAATTTATACAACATGACTGTTGTCATTTTTGTCTGAAGACATGATTTGAAATCATTTCTTATGTTGGGACTATAAAAAAATTAACCTTTTTCTTCTGCCTGTCCCTTGGACAATAAATAAAGAAAAAACAATGTAACTTTTCTCACAGCAGACATTTTCAATTTTCTGCAGTGAAAAATTGAATCAAAAGACACTCTTTTCCACATGAATAAATGTTTGGAAAATATGCTATACATTTTTGGTCATAACACTCTAGCCAGCCAATTAGCATCCAGGAACAATCATGTTTCTTGAAGAAAAAATTATTGTTTTCTCTCAACATGTTTTCTATTGTACTTTATATCTAATAAGACATACTGAAATACTTGCTATGAAAAAAGTTACATTGTTTTTTCTTTATTTGTTTTGCAAGGAACAGGCAGAAGAAAAAGGTTATATTTTTTATAGTTCTAACATAAGAAATGATCTCAAATCATGTTGTGGCAAAAGAAAGACAAAAAAGATTCTGTATGATATTTGTCTTTTTTGTGTAACAAAATATGCTTGCAGTGTTCCATGTCTTCTTATGACTCTATTCCTTACTATCATAGTCTACCCTACTTACTACCAACTTGTTACAGCTTCATAGCTGCATTGTAGTGCTAGAGGTTCCCTTGACTTGTCGTGTATATTTGTTTACCCAGAAGTGCACATACCCTGTCAAGTCCAGTGTTTCTGCTCTTCAGTTACTCACACTGGACTCTAGGTGCTGTATACCTTTCCACAACTGTCTATATCTTTAGTTACTCACACTGGATTCTAGTCTGGACCTTCTGAGTAGCTCAGCAGCACTTTGTGTGCTTCCAGCAAGTTTTGGCTTGAACAGGAGGAGACAACAAATTGATCCAGAAGATATATTTAGGTTCATGGCCTGGAAGGATTCTGAGGGAAAATTACAAAAGTCAGTTGGTGAAGATGAGCATTGGTCAGACAAGGCCCTTGGAAAGAGAAGGAGACAAGGTGAGTGAATATCTCTGAATTGTGGAGTCTCTACTAAAAATATTACATAAAAGACCAATGGGATGAGGGTGATTCCCCCAATGAAAGTGTTACTGACCAAACTAGAAGTCAGAAGCACAATCAGCCTGTCCCAAAAGCTCACACACTGGCCAATGTGTAACAGACCAACTTTTTATCTTATCTACCTAGTCTAGACCTGTGCCTCATGCTGTACACGCTGCCTCCCTTGATGTCATTCCGCATAGCCTTAGCTCCACTATGACATTACTAGCATAGCATTGCACAGTACGTAGCCTCATGGATAGCCTTGTGTAGCCCTCGTGTAGAGTAGTATATATACAATGCAATCCAGCACCCAGAGGCTCCCCATTCGAGCTCATCTTGGGTCTTTGCCCTAGCATCTCACATCCTATCCTCTCAGAGTCTTAGCGTGTAGTTGGGTCCTTGGTGTTTTCACCTAGGGTTGTCTCACAATGACACTATTGCAGTTCTCCCCACCTGGCCATGCCCACATGTCACAACTGTGACACCCAACCACCCTGTACCCTATTGTCTGATCATGTCCACGTGTTCGCTGTCTGTTTATAGTGTGTACTCCCCTTTTCTGTTTCTCTTTATCTGTCCTGTATCGTCACCAATTTGTGAGTGCATTGTCCGTTCTGTCTCTGTACGATTACCTAATACATTACCTTTCTTGTTTCCAGTTACTATACATTCCCATCCCATTTCATTACTAATACAATACCTATCAGTAAACCAGTTATTGCACTTACTGTACTTACTCAGCACGCAGCACAACTGCGCTCATCATTTGTCAGTAATCCTGCCTTCCTGTACATTGCCTCATCTGTTCTACTCAGTATAAATACCTAGATACTTGGTCTGTTGTAGTTTTAGTTTGAATATCAAATAAGATACTTCTCATCTGTTCTCCTTTGCACTCTCCATCTCTGTCTCATGCAAGCACTTGGTTGTTGACTGATCTAACTTGGACTCTCCATATAAACCCTTGGTTGACCTTCCTATCACTCAGGAAGTGTGACTATGCTATTTAGCATCTCGGTCTTACTGCTAGACCAACCCCTGACCCCCAGACCACTCACAGAGATCAGAGTGGTGAAGAACTGGTCTTGACACCACACCAGAAAGAGGAACAGGCATGTTTATTGAATAGAATTTACAGGATAATGTCATTATTATTAGATAATGTGGTTCCAGGGGATATCCCAATAGCTGGTCCTAGCAATAGGGAATCCAATCCTGTTAATACAGTCTGGTATTCTAAAAGGCAAACAAGGGCAACAGAAAGAGCAGATTGTGATGCACCTACACCCCAAGTAATAGGAAAAAAAGATATAGATTACATATATAAATTGTAAGAATGTGTCCTATTGTCAAATGTGGTATCAAATCCATACACTGTGTTATGACCATGTCCAACTCTGGGTCTCATCCAGTCACTCTGGTCACATTGCAGCACTCTAGCCCAACTCCGGTCACTCATCACTTACTCCAGTCACAGTCATGCAGATAACCTTCTGTTGTAAATTACCCAGCACATGTTACTAGGTACTTAGGCACGTGACTGCACGGCTTACATAAGCCTTCCTAGCGCACATACACAGTAGTATTTTCCTATTAGTCCCTCAGTAGCTTGAACATCTACTGAGGGTAAGTAGTCCTTTACACACTCCTTTTACACTTACTCACTTGTAGTAGTCACTACAGGTACTACTCTAATAACAGTAGCTTGAATATCTACTGAGGTCACTACAGGGTTACCAATTTCCTACCACAGCTTCTGTCCTTTAGGTCCACTGTAGCAACCCCCCAACACACACTTTTTCCAAGACCTTCCATTAAGTACAACCCTTGGTCTATACTCCATTCACTCCTTACCACACCTCGCCATTCACCCTGCCTTGACATGAGTTCTTTGTGTTCTTGATATATCCTATACCTTGTAGTATTTTCACTGGACCTGGTTTATTTTACCCGGACTTGACCTAGTTCTTACTCCAGTTGTCCCTTGTCCACCATTAGGTTGTTTACTTGTCACCGTATGTACTCAACACTAGTTTCTACTTAGTATAAGTACTCACTAGTTTATTTTGTATACCTCAGTCTGAAATCATCTAAGTTACTACTCCTGTTCCTCTGTCTGTCTCTGTCTCTGTCCCCATCTGACTGGAACCTATGCAAGGGATCAACACTTGTTGTCCTTGTCATTGAATCCAATTGGTCACAACTCTAGCCTGGGCTAACCTCTGTCCAAACCTCTGACACTGCAAGCATTTATCAATGTTTTATCACAAAACATTATAAAAATATAGAAGAAAGAGATACTCTCTTATTTACAATTTTGTTTAACAAAAAACACAAATATCATATAGCATTATTTTTGTCATTTTCCTTGCCCAAACATCATTTGAGATCATTTCTTATGTTAGAACTATAAAAAATTTAACCTTTTACTTCTGCCTATTCCTTGCAAAACAAATAAAGAAAAGAAAATGTAACTTTTCTCATAGCAAGAATTTCAGCATGTGTTATTAGAAATAAGATACCATATTATTTCTGAAAACATGCTGAAAGAAAATAATAGATTTTTCTTCAAGAAACATGATTGTTCCTGGCTGCTGATTGGCTGGCTAGAGTGTTATGACAAAAAGTATATAGCATATTTCCTAAACATTTATTTTTGTGGAATAGAGTATCTTTTCATTCAAATTTTCACTTCAGAAAATTGAAAATGCTTGCTGTGGGCAAAGTTACATTGTTATTTCTTTATTTGCTTTGCAAGAGACAGGCAGAAGAAAAAGGTTAAATATTTCATACTCTCAACATAAGAAATGATCTCAAATCATGTCTTGACACAAACATGACAAAAATAATGCTGTATGATATTTGTCTTTTTTGTTGAACAAAATTGTAAATAAAAGAGTATCTCTTTCTTCTATTTTTTTACAATGTTTTGTCATGAAACATTGAGAAATGCTTGCAGTGTGACCTTCCCTCTCATCTGCTTTCATCTGGACTTGACCGGATCCCCTACCGGAGTAGACCTGGACTTGACACACTGCCAGCATGGTGATCCAACCATAATACCAATTTCATCACCACCAGTCAGTATACTATCTGTCTGTCAAACTGCACTTTATTGCAGTTTAAGCATGCCTGACCTGACTTTACCAAGCATATCTTGTCACCCTTCCAACACTGATCACAGTTATTCTCCGGTGGAACAGGGTCAAATCCTACTGGTGCCAGGAATGATGCCTTTGGTTGAGCCAGGTTGACCAGTGGCATATCCTGATCTTCCCCACTGTCAATGATAGGTGCAGACTTAATACATGGTGTCCATGTCATGCACCTACAATCTCTGCCTTGCTTCTGGGTGCTACTCTGATGAAAAGGAGGACAAGTCTGACAGGAGGAGGTACAACTCTGAAAGGAGGAGATGCCAGTCCAATGTGAAGGAGGACAAGTCCTTTAGAGGAGGAGTTCAGCACCTGAGGGAAGAGGAAGGAAGACGTAGGGGGTGAGGGTGTTGGCTTCAGCTTATGAGCTGTGCCCTTGGACAGGCTCAGCATTTCAGAGGAGCAGAGTCACAACGGAGGAGTAGGAGTAGGAGTAGGGGTTGAGTCAGAGGAGGAACTTAGAGTCAGGCAGAAGCAAGATGGGGATGGGGCTTTATTGATATTCATACTAAGGTACCAGGAAATACACAGAGACTGAAAGGACAGGATCCTTGTGATAAGCACTGTCATATCCATACTTTTCCCAGTCACAAGCCTGACCTCTCCTTAGGCATAGATGCAACTCCAGATCTAGTCCGGTCATCTCCAGCCCCATAGCTACACTCCAGCTCAACTCCGGTCACTACGTTCATCTCCACCTCAGGACTAACCCCTAGTGTTTTAAAGTCCAGTCCAGTCTGGTCTTTTGCCTCTTTTTGGAGGCAACCGGACTGCAACCAGTCACAGAAATTCCAGATCTTGCTTGGACCACAACCAAACCAATAGCAACCGGTTGCATGCAGTTGCACAGAGCAGTTGCAACCGGTTCAGATCAGTTTTTTACACTACACTACCAGCAATATACTTTTGAGCATTTCTGCTCATGGTGGGTTTGCTTGTTTGTTGATATTTGAACAATAATTCACTAGTAATACAGTTTTGCACATTTCCGCTCTGGGTGGGTTTGTGTATTTGTTGATGTTTGATTAATAAACTAGTAGTTATATAGTTTTGGGCATTTCCACTCTGGGTGGGTTTGTGTGTTTGTTGATATATTGATTAATAAACCACTAGTAGTGTAGTTTTGCACATTTCTGCTCTTGGTGGGTTTGCTCATTTGTAATTTTTGAATAATAAACTACTAAGGTAGATGACTTGTGGATTCCACAAACATCATGTGCTTTTGCATGACTTTTGCATGACAAGGAGAAAAAATCAAAATCAATTTTACAAGCACAGAGGACAAGAAAGTGATCAAAGTAAAAAATGTAGAGGCCTCAAATTTATATTGTCCATTGAACAAAAGACAGATGTGATGTGTGAAGATATATTTTGAATTTTGAATGGGATTCAGAAGGCTTAGCAGGCAATAAAAGTTTGTCACAAATTCAGCAATAACCAAGCAGAGGTGCCATGCAAGCCAAGGGTGCACTGCAGTGGGTGCACAGCACAGCACACATCATGGGAAGGTGGAGGCACTTCCATGAAGCACTGGGTGCCAATCTCATTGAGATGTGTTGGGGGTATGGAAAACAATTATATCAGCTTAACCCCCCTTCCCCAAAGGAGGCTGATCTTGAGCAGAATGACATCACTGCACTCACTGCAATACCACTCACCTCAATGCAATGGTAAGCTGGTTTTATTTGTATATTTTATTAACTCACATCAATGCCTATGTCTATAGCTTTGGTATGCAATCTCGTAGATTTATTGATGCCTACTGATGTGGCATCAATGGTGCTCAAGCTGCCTGGGTTGTGAATTTGAAGTACCAAGGCCATCAAGTCTTCCCAGAAACATTGCTGGCAGACCTGGACAAGGCCACCAACTCTTGTTTACCCTAATCACAGTTGACTTAATTGATACAGTACATAGAGTAGCCTAATAATCCTCCTACTGATATTCTATCTCTGCTGCATTCAGGACTGTCAGATATTACAATGTCACACACAGGTCACATCATGTGAGGTTGGATGTTTTCGCAAGTCGTCTACCTTAGTGAATATAGTATTTTGTAACCCTCTAGCCCAAGTGAACAGTTGTGACTGGTATGTGACTGGTTTTTGCTTTCTGCTTAAGTGAAGGCAACTGCAACCGGACCGATCATGGACCACCCAGGACCGGCAACCGCAGTCTGGTTGCAACTGGCACCAGTCCAGTTTGGTTGCTGGTTTTTTGATTGATCCACAACTGGACTTTAAAACACTACTAACCCCTGTCTTCCTCCAGACAGATCCACAGTCTAACTCTGCCATGTTGAACCTGTACCTACCACTTGTTGCTACTCTGGTCTCAGTCCGGCCACTCCCTTTGTCTGGTCTGCAACCTAGCCCAACTCCAGCTGGTACATCCAACTCCGGCTCAGTTCTGCTCCTGTTCCACTCCACTTCCTCTGTCAGGTCCACCAATGGCCTAGGACATTTCTATGTCCAACTCCAGACCTTCCTCTGGCTACTCCGCCCTTCCTCCACCTGCACACTCCCTCTGCTTGTGCACTCTCTCTGCTCTTGCACTTCCTCCACTCCTGGACATCTGTTACGACCATGCCCAACTCCGGGTCTTATCCGGTCACTCCGGTCGCATCGCAACTCTACAGCTCAACTCCGGTCGCTCAACACTTACTCCGGTCACGCTCACGCAGATAACCTTCCGTTAAGCACGACCCTTGGTCTATGCTCCATTCGCTCGTTACCACACTTCGCCGTTTACCCTGTCTTGATGTGAGTTCTCCGTGAACTCAATATATCCTATACCTTGTAGCATTTTCACCGGACCTGATTTATTTTACCCGGACCTGACTTTATTTTCATCGGACCTGACCTAGTACTTTCTCCGGTTGTCCCTTGTCCGCCTTTTAGGCTGTTTACTTGTCACCGTATATACTCGACCCTAGTTCTTACTTAGTATAAGTACTCTGTAGTTTATCCTGTACTCCTCAGTCTGAAATCAACTTAGTCACTACTCCAGTCTCTGCCCGTCTCCGTCTCTATCTTCTTGACCGGAACCTACGCAAGGGATCAACGCTCGTTGTCCTTAGTCGTTGAATCCAAGTGGTCACCAACTCCGGCCGGACTAATCTCTTGTCCAGCCCTCTGCTCTCCCCCTTCGTCCGCTTTCGTCCGGACTTGACCGGACCCCCTACCGGAGTAGACCCAGACTTGACAACATCGCTCCAGACTTAACATTAGTTAAGTCCACCTCCAACCCTTACCTGTCCTGTTCTGACCTAGTTCCTCTTACCTACTTGTTCCTACTTTTCCTCCGTCATCCCTGTATCTCTAGTTCCCCATGTCTGCTTCTGCTCCAGTTTATTTCCTGCCCCTGGTTTATTTTCCTGTCTGTTTCCACTCTATCCCTTGTCCTGACTAAGGTGTTTACTTGTCACCATATACACTCACCTTAGTTCTCATTTACTATATAAACTACTGTACTCCAGCCTAGTAGTCCTTAGATCAAATCTCAACTAAGATACTCCTCACTCTGTACTACCCACCATGCTCTTCTTAATTCACCTGTTCTCCTAAACTCCTGAACTCCAGCCAACTCTGGCCTCTGTCCTATCTTGTCCCCTTGGTCCTATGTCTGCTCCTAGCAAATCTCCTACTCACACAAGGGAAAAAGCCACCTCTGTCCCAGACTCGATGCTAAACCCCTTAGGGCTTATCCCACCTCTGGGATGTCCTTTGCTCTGGACAAGCTGTGCTAAACTCCAGACTACTTTCCCGCAGTCCAGACTTACTCTGCACAACCTGGACTTACTCTCTGTGCTCCCCTAGTGCCTGGACTTTGTTCATATGACCCGGACTTGACTCTCTGCACTAACTAGCACCTACTAGTAGAGTTTAAAAGTCCAGTCCATAGGACTGCAAAAAGACCAGAAACTGGACTGGACTTGACTGTTTGCAACTGGACTGCAGTTGCCAGTTGCCTACTTTTGAGAATGATGAAAAAGACCAGTTGCAACCAGTTGCAACTGCATTATGTAAGCAATACATATATGGTATAAAAACTCCTATATTACAGGCTAACTTTGGCCCGCAGTGGGTCTTAAGGGGTGTAAAATTGATCTTTTTGGATGAAATATGGCACAAATAAGTATGTAATGACTTGTATATAATTACTACAGTCTATAAATAGTATTTAGATGCTATCTGACACACCTTTGATGTGAAAAACATCAATAAAATGCAAAAAAAAACCGGTTTGGACCAGTTTTTTAGTGGTTTTGGACCGGTCTTTTTGAAAACCGGTTGCAACCACTTTGGACCGGTCTTTAAGCGGTCCATGAACCATTCCCAGGCTTCCAAAAGCAGTCCAGTCCAGTCCTCTGCCAAAAAAGGCAAAAAAACCAGACTGGACCAGACTTTTAAACTCTAACTGTAAAGCCAGAGTGACCAGAAGGTCAGGAACAGGGAATGTCCAAGCTAAGAGAACCAGTGGCCAGAGAGTGGCCTTAGGGTGACCCTAGAGGTTACTGACAAGGAGGGAAAGTGGTCCAACGATTTCCGGGTGAGTACTCAGCTTTCCTGTGGAAACAGTCCAGAGTTTTGAGTACAAAGTAGTACAGTTGACCAGAGAAAGCATGGAGTTGATCTGGAAGTGGTAGGATCAGTTGGCTGAGAGCCTAGATGGGTCAGGAGTCCGCAAGTGTCAGCAACAAGAGAGAGGTTCGAAGGTTGAGGTTCTGGGTGTGTGGATGAGAGCCAGAGTTGGAGTGGAAGTACTGCCAAGTGACCGAAAGTCCGCTAGTAGCGCCAGACAAGGATGGGACAGTTGGTACAAAGGTAGTCAGCAGATACAAGCAGGCTAGCACAGAGGACATAGTTTTGGTGAGTCAGCACAGTGCTGTCTCGGTTGGGTCGCATCGCAGAAGGTTGACGCAGCTGGAGAGAGCCTCCAAGCTAGATAGCAACCGGAGATTGGGTCAGGAGTTCCTTACCTCTTCATTAGTCCCCTGCAACTCTGGACCTTCTAGTAAGATCATTGAGGAGAACCAGTCTTGACAAGCACAAGACATGTGAAAGGTGGAGTAGGAGAAACACATGAAAGGGATAAACATATGGAAGGAGTAAGTAGCAACAGGGTGACAAGTAAGTGACAGGGAATGCCTCTTGTACCTCAACCACCATCTTCCCCTTTGGGATGGTCATCCTCTCCACCCAAGCATCAGAAGGTAGAAGATATTAACAGGACACAGAGAACTCACAGTACTACAGGGTTGACAGAGAGGTGAAGTAACAACTGGATAGAGACTAATGCAAAGGGTCGCACTTAGCAGAAGGATATGTGCACATCCAGGTCTGGAGTTGAGCTGTAGAGCTGTGATGCGACCAAAGTAACTGGATAAGAGTCTGGAGTTGGACATGGTCTTGACGGGGCTCTGCAACTCTGATTGATGTTGTTATGGACCACAAGAACTTGAAATATTTCTCCTCCTTCAAGGTCCTCACTCACTGCCAGGCTTGTTGGTTGGAGTTCCTCTCACAGTTCAATCTTTTGATCCACTTCCACCCTGGGTATCTCAGTGCTAAACCAGATGCTTTTACTAGATGATGGGACATATACCCAAAAGGGGGGGATAGGGACTTCACTCTAGTCAATCCCCAAAATCTCTGACCTGTCTTTTCACAGGAACAGCTCACTTCATCCCTCCAAGCAACCCAACTCCTTGCTCTATGCCTCTGAGCTACTATGGTCTTTGATCATGAGCAACTCTGCAAGGATATTCACTCCTCTCTCACCTCCAATCCCCTTGTTTCTGCTCAACTCCCAACTCCTGTTAGTTTTGACCATAGTCCACCACTGACAATGTCAACCACAATGACAAATATGGATGACTCACAGCAGAATCCGCAGCTACTGCCATCACCCCAGTGACCACAATGACACCAACATGCCCAGACAAAGTAAGTATTTTTTTATACATATGCAGCATCCTGACGATGATGGCAATGCCACTACATACAGGACCCCCAGCATTGTTGATGACACCACCCATGACCACTACCCACAACCCAGCTGCTTCTAATGTCTTCCACCAGAAACCTCAGTCACTAGCCTGCATCTCACAACAGCTCAATCCATTCCTGCAATGTGTATACCCTCCAACAACCTTATGGTGAATATCTATACATCTCAACCGGGACTTTGGTGGCAGCCACCAGCAATGACAACGATGATGGCTGGGACCCCTAGTTGTAGCTCATGCATTAGGTAGACAAATAAATTTGTTGTTATTCTATTGGTTGTGTTCGAGACATGACAATGACAGTGATGCCAATAAATCAGCTTTTGTCTAATAGTTACATTTCTTACACTACACTACTGTTCTCAGGTGCCTGACATCAAGCCATTAAGCCACCAAGTCTACTATGTACAAAACCATGTAAGTCACCCTAACTTATCTCACTTGGTCGACTTGGTGTGACTTAGTGACTTGGTGATGAGCCAGCAAGTCACCAAGCCATACCAAGCTCTAGATGTGGTACAGTCTCCAAAGGATGCTACCAAGTCTGTCTCAAAGAAAGACATGAGAATCTCATCCACTAGAATGACCATGCAGAACCTGCCTGGTGTCACTAAGAGGCCATGCAGAGGACATATACAAAATATGTACTATGTGGCCAGGTTCAGGTAAGATAATTGCAAATCTGGGCTGGGATACTTTCACCAATACCAGGGTCAGTTTCTCGCGGAAGGAGGGCATCCCTGTATTCAAACACATTGCTTATAAATCTACTTACTGCACTGAGGTAGGTGTCACAAGTTTCATGGCAGAAGATGAACTAGGAACAGCATCAGACATGGTCAGGGTGAACAGTTGATCACTATGCTTACAAGGAGGGATTCTGATAACGTCATGACTTCGTCTTTTGACAGATATCTGTTCTTGTCTTTATCATGCAAATCAAAGAACCACTTGATGCTCTCCATCGGGTCACTGAGCAATGTCATCCAATCCCAAGACGACATCCTTATAACAACTCAATATAAATCCATACATACCATAAAGGACAGTCAAAACCTGGAAGGAAAGCAATCCATATCCCAAAAAAAGAACAGTTGATTGATCAATTCATGTTTGGCCGCCTCATGATCAATGCATTGCTGTTCCACATTCCTAGTGAGCACACTCAACAAACTTTTAGACCAAGACATACCTGGAACCAATTGAATATGATCTTCTCATTCCTGACCCACATCAAACTCTCAATCATTCCCTCTCCAACTATGATGTTTCATATAGGGTACAACAGAAGGACAATGAGTGCTTGAGTTGTTAAACAAGGTGCCTTATGATAAACAATGAAGAAACAGCTAAGAGAATTCAATGAATATGAATGATCAGACCTGGGGACCTGATGGGACAGTGGGATGTGAGTCACACTTATATTTACCCTAACATAGGACACAAATGAATATGACATGCACATCCAATGACATGATCAACCCAAGAATGAGAGAGTTTATAGTAATTAAGTGTGAGAGTGGCCCTTGCTCTTCTTTGATTTACCGACCATGTTGCTAGTGATGATGGTACTTTAGGGTAGGTCTATAACATCAGTGTGGAGCTAAAGCTATGCTATGACATCAGGAGTGGCTATGTGGTAGATGAGATGCCTTGATAAGATACTACAGTATGATAAGATAAGATGTCATCTAATCACAGATTAGATAAGATAAAAAGTTAAGGTCTGTTACACACTGTTGGGATTGTTGCAAGAAAATAAGGCAGTAGGGACCATGGCCAACCACAGTTGGTCATCAAGATGACTGCCAATATACATCATGTGCCCAGTGGGATCAAATGGAAGAGCCAAGGCATTTTTGGTGGGCCACAGACGTTGAGTCATATTGAACGTGAGTTTCACAGTCCAGTTATGATCCACCTGGACCTTTGGGAGTGCAGCATCAAGACCACATCAAAAACCAATGTACATGGTATAATCCAGATAGTGTGGGCTGACACAAGGCATAACATTAGAATCTCCAGTGTTGACAAGATAGCAACGATCAATGACAAGTTGATGGCAGCGTTTTAACAAAGAAATGGCAGACCCAGCATAGGTTTGATCATGTTGCTTGTGCAAGGTGCTTAATTTGACCGCCTCTGGGTTGGTACTTTTGAACTGTTTGACATATTTCTTGTCATGGCCGATGTCATGTTGGTAAAGTGCCAGATGTACATCCTTTTGCAAATGGGCATCAGAGGTGGTAAGTTGCTGGGGTATATCCACAATGTTGAAGGGAACATCATGGTGTTCCTCATCTACCTGAGCAAGATCACCCTGATGGTCAAGGTGATCAGCAATGCTATGAGACAAGCTGTTATATGAGCACTGATCTTGAAGGAGAGAACACGCATGGTATGTCAGACTCATATTCACTCATATTGGAGCACAGGTGAGTAGAAGTTGAAAGAGAAGAACAGCTGTGGAAGAGGAGAATGTCAGCCACTAAAAAGAAGGGTTGGGTCAAGAAAAGTGACACATACTTTGGGGGTGAGATGTTAGGGTTAGCACTTGGTTAGTGATGTCATGCTAACACTTGGAACTAGACCAGGCCTGAGGATTGTGGTATAATATATTTTTTTGATGGAGGAAGGAGATAGATGTACAGTTACCTTGGTTCAAATGCACTTAGATCTGTCATGACAGAGGGGAGAAAGAGAACAGAATCTTAGCACTATTACTATTGGCACTCCACACACCTGTTCATGTATTTTATTTTTATTGTAACACCTGTTGGCACATGGAATCTCATGAAGTTGTACAATATGTGCCAAAGTGGAGCAAGGCACTAAGGAATTTAAGCAGGAGAAATGGATAATGCAGCAGTGGGGATTCTAACTACAGATTTTGTGACTATTGTAGGCTACCCATCCTGAGTAAACATTGGCTATGTACATTTGAAAGCCACTACTAGGCAACTTTGACCGCCAGTATATATCGGTCTTCCTGAGTGACATTTTTGCATTTCATGCAGACATTAGCATTGTATTTCTTGGTTTTGGCTCCCAACTTTGGTTTTAGAGGTGCCAAGTCTTGCAAGAATTTGCCATTTTGGCTGGTCAGCATATGGCACAATATCAAATGTTCCAGGGGATCTAAACAAACATTTTGGAGTTCAAGCTTCCAGCAAATAACCTTGTTCACCTGTTGCATTGGTTACACTGCATAGTCACCTCCATAACAGATTGAAGCGAGCATAACAATGCACCAATATAAGCAGGGGATACATACCCAGCAGTGAGCTTGAATGTGTCCAAACATTTTGACATACTTGCTTTAACCTCCCACATCTTCATCTAGAAATCCTTGCTCTGAACATCTTTTTCCAATTGACCAAAGTCGGCTTCTGGTGCCACATAAGTGATGTTATCTACACAAGCATTGAAATTGAGAGATGTGCCTCCTAGCCTCATCTTTTTGTTAGAAAAAAAGGGTTAACAAGTGATCTGATATACAAATGGAGCTTCAGTGCAAATGATCAGCTGATCATGATCTATGGCCACAATTTCAAGAAGTCACCCTGATCCCAAATGTTGTTTAATTCAGAAGCAACTGGTGGTGAAAGTCCACTGAGGCTTGGAAAAGGCAATCTGAAGCTCAAATGCCCTTAAAAATGTGATTCAGTATCTAGCCAGTAGCACGTGTAGTAAATAGGACTAATGTGTTGTAGTTACCCTTGATGATTCACAGATCCCCACTTTCTTTCTGACAGGCATACCTGGCACTGCATCTGAGGTATGCTTCATCTTGTGCATGTTTGTTAGTCTTAGTACACTCATCCATATTATGCTTGACATGATGAAGTGTGAGAGTTGGGATGCCCATGCCATCCAGCTCAACGCCCTCATCCTCATTCTCATAATCCAATCTTTGTCAGCTGGGAAAAAGGAATCCTGCACAGTTTAAAGTCCCTGAATGGTGTAATCATCACACAGTTTGGGAGGATTTAGGAAGGGGGAAAATCTGATAAAAGGAAGCTCTGGCTCAACCTGTGTTGAGGTCATGTTTGCAGCTGTGGGCAATGAACTAGTCATCAATCAAGTGAAGCAGGGTCAATATCAAAGGAGATTGGTGGAAAGATCTAAAGCCATCTGCTATCATATTGTCTACGCCTGGGATATTGGCGATGGGAAGCCACTGTCATATTTTCATTGTATGCAACTGCAAGGAAATAAATCAAAAGTGTATCAGCTTTGAGGACTTCTTGGCACTTACCAGTTACCAGCAGGCTGGGGCAGTGTTATGACCATGCCCAACTCCGGGCCTTATCCGGTCACTCCGGTCGCATCGCAGCTCTACAGCTCTACTCCGGTCGCTCGTCTCCTACTCCGGTTGCGCTCACGCAGATAACCTTCCGTTAAGCACGACCCTTGGTCTATGCTCCATTCGCTCGTTACCACACTTCGCTGTTTACCCTGTCTTGACGTGAGTTCTCCGTGAACTCGATATATCCTATACCTTGTAGCATTTTCACCGGACCTGGTTTATTTTACCCGGACCTGACTTTATTTTCATCAGACCTGACCTAGTCCTAACTCTGGTCATCCCTTGTCCGCTATTAGGTTGTTTACTTGTCACCGTATGTACTCGACCCTAGTTCTACTTAGTATAAGTACCCTCTAGTTTACCTTGTACACCTCAGTCTGAAATCATCTAAGTTACTACTCCTGTCCCCTTGTCTGTCTCTGTCTCCATCTCCACCTGACCGGAACCTACGCAAGGGATCAATGCTCATTGTCCTTGTCGTTGAATCCAATCAGTCGCAACTCCGGCCCGGGCTAACCTCTGCCCTCGTCTGTTTTCATCCGGACTTGACCAGACTTCCTACCGGAGTAGACCCAGACTTGACAGTATTTCAGACTCACACTTGTGTAGAGTTTAAAAGTCCAGTCCAGTCCGGTTTTTTTGCCTTTTTTGGAAGAGGACCGGACTGGACCACTTTTGGAAGCCTGGGAATGGTTCATGGACCGCTTAAAGACTGGTCCAAAGTGGTTGCAACCGGTTTTCAAAAAGACCGGTCCAAAACTGCTAAAAAAAACCAGTCCAAACCACTAAAAAACCGGTTTTTTTGCATTTTATTGATGTTTTTCACATCAAAGGTGTGTCAGATAGCATCTAAATACTATTTATAGACTGTAGTAATTATATACAAGTCATTATATATTTATTTGTGCCATATTTCATCCAAAAAGATCAGTTTTACACCCCTTAAGACCCACTGCAGGCCAAAATTAGCCTGTAATATAGGGGTTTTTATACCATATATGTATTGCTTACATAATGCGGTTGCAACCAGTCTTTTTCATCATTCTCAAAAGTAGGCAACTGGCAACTGCAGTCTGGTTGCGACCAGTCCAGTCCAGTCCAGTTTCTGGTCTTTTTGCAGTCCTATGGACTGGACTTTTAAACTCTACACTTGTGTGGGTTCACTATACAAACCTCGTATGCAAACTAGTTTCATTCCTCATGACCATGACTACGCGCTCTCGCGCTCGTACTGCTGCTGCACTCGCTGAAGAAGCAGGTGCAGTAGACGACCTTCACCTTTCTGCCGCCCAGCAAGCCCTGTCTAATTGCAGGCAACCTCCGGCTTCTGTAAGCCAATTCCGGAGCTTTACAGCTCGAAACCCCACAGCACCTTTGACTCCGCGTCGAGATGCTGCGTCTCAGAGCCTTCGCGGTTCTGCAGACTTAGGTCGCCATGAATCTGTTTCTGGTGACAGGTTTCCCTACCGTCGCGACTCCACTCCGGAGCGTCGCGAACCCGGTCGTTTCCAATGGTTCGGCCCTGAGGATGGTCCCGGAGATGATCTGGACGACCCCGGAGATGACAACAACAACAACGATGACGACGACAAATTTCTCGACACCACGGAAGAACTAGACCCTAGCCTGGCTGTCTTCCACAATCTCGCCATCACCGTCAACCACCTCTCCTGCTCCTCCCACCGTTCCAATGACTCCTCCTCCTCCCGTGCCAAGGTCCGTGAACCAGACACCTTTGATGGCACAGATCCAAAGAAACTCCGGACCTTCTTGGTCCAGTGCGAACTGTGTTTCCAGGATCGCGCCAAGGCCTTCCGGCAAGATAGAGCAAGGGTAACGTTTGCCCAGTCCTATCTTAAAGGTATGACGCTGGAATGGTTCGAACCGGACCTCCTCAACTCCAGTAATCCGGCTGACCGCCCACGCTGGATGGACAGCTGGGTCCATTTTGTTGCTGAACTCCAGAGTACCTTCGGTCCTCACGACCCAGTTGCTGATGCCGAGCACCAGCTCGAGCATCTCCGGATGAAAGACTCGTACCGCGTTACGCGGTACATTGTAGATTTCAACCGCCTCGCTTCGCAGGTCCAGGACTATGGGGATGGCGCACTCCGTCGCCTGTTTTACTCCGGTCTCCTGGACCACCTCAAGGATGAGATCGCTCAAGTCGGGAAGCCCCTGACTCTGAATGGGCTGAGAGCCCTTTGTCAAGAGATCGACGCGCGCTATTGGGAGCGCAAAGACGAGATCTCCCGTTGTCACGCACCAAACAGGTTTGGTACAGTGAACATGGAAGATAACGCCTATATCGAATGATCCTTATGCGAAGGATAAGCATGACGGACCCTCATCGTAGCCATCTATCGCACAAGACGACTGTCCTGATGCGAGAGATGAATGCCAATGCAGACAGTCATCTATCGCACGAGAACCGCCAAGAAGCAGAAGAAACTGAAGGAATAACGTCAATTGTGGTATGAGAAAGGAATGCACATGTCTGCAGTCCAACTCCCATACCAGAACGATCAAAGAAGCCGAAGAATTGATGGAGAAATGAAGGAGAAAGCGAAGAAATGATTTTTAGCACCCAAATGTCATTTTTAGGCGCCCAGTGCCGGCATTCCGATATTTTGAATAGCTCCATCGTTTCTGAAGCTATCAGGCACGTGACTATACTGTCAGAACGCCTAGAGCGTGGTCTATCTGCCTGTCAAGTTCCGACGCAAATCCGTTCATTTCCCACAGAGATATTCCCCCCGCAATCCAGACATTTGCTTCATTGCTCACTATGGAGTCCGTATTTTCTCTGGATCATTTCTCCACTATTGCTGCAGATCTCCACTATGTCCTGCTCTTAGGACAGCCTCTCCCAGAGTTCCCGTGCACTGCCTGGCACATATCTTCCCAGCCTGCTCCCTCAGTCCCTCTCGTTCTCGGTCAGCACGTTCTCCTCGTCAGTCCTGCGTCAAGGACGTACTTTGGTCATCTTAGGTCTATTGTCAAGCTTGAGAAGTCTTCTCTGGTCGTCTCTGTGTCCCCTGAGCCCTCAGCCTATGGTCCCTTCCTCCCAGATATTTGCCATGTCCATCTTCCTCTGTCGTTCGTCTCACTTCCCTGGATGCGTCAAATTCAATACTCTATCCGCTTCCCTACTTTCAGACAACGTCCCCCAGCACCATGACAGTTATTCCCCCCACTTTATAGTGCTATTAGGAAGAAGAACCCTCTCTCGTTCTTTCCCAGAAGAGAGCTCGTCAAGGGAGCCCATGGTTGCGCTTCAGCGGCGCTAGAACACATGCACTATACCTTAGTGTATGCTGACCCCCCAAAAAGACCTCTGGACCCCTGGTACCCTTCTTGTGGCTGTTTTGTCTCGGATCAATCCCCCTATTAATCCCAGATCTTCCCCATTGTTGTCCCATCAAATTCCTGATGGTACACAGCCCCCCATCAAACTTCTTAGGCTGTGCATCAATGACTCCTTCTGCTGTGCAGTGACTCATCCCTTGCTTACTGATGCTCTCTTGTCATCAGTATTACTCTATCCCTTTCGCATTTTTGGTATATTACTCAGCTGATGACTCACTCCCTTACCAATCAATCTTCTCATGCAGCTTACTCATTCCTTTACTCAGCAGCTTATTCATGCTTCCTATGCTTACTCATTCCTGCTTATCCCTTGCTTACTGATCGCTTACAAACCCCTTACAAAGCTCTTACCAATCCCTTACCAATCCTTGACAAATTCTGCTTACTCCCTTCTCTTTTTGTACTTTAATGCTGTGCCCCCCCCATGTATTTAAACCCCTGGGCCCAGCCCAGTGATAGAGGACCCAATTGCACGAAATTATCCCTCTCTCAGACTCTCTCAATCAGTATCCCTTCAGTCTTTGAGTCCTTGTAGGCTTCAGTGAAGGTCTAAAGGCTCAATATTGTCAAGTTTATCCAAGTTATTCAAGATCTATTCCTTATACTAGGCTCAAGCGGAGTCTAGGCTTCATACCAGTCAATCTTCCTCGCCTCTGGACATCAGAGGCATCCCTGCCCCTTTGGTGCACCAATCTCTAGGTGTAGTATCGCTGTTTCAGTCTCAGTCAACCCAATCCCCGCTTTGACACTTCCTAGGCCTTAGGAAGAGTCCAGACCCCTATCCCCTTCGTCTTCTATTACTCCTGTACCCCAGGAGTATCCTGCATCATCGTCTGTATCACCCTGTTGGTGTAGATCCCCCTCCCCCCTCCTCAGCACATCCTTTCTGGACACCGCAGAGGTAAACCACCACTCGCACTTTTTCGTAGTCCTTTGTTGGTGTTGTGTTTGGGTTATTACTCCGACCCAAATCCACACTTTGACTCACACCGTACGACGAAGAGCCAGCCTACCTTGTCCACCCCCAAGCCCTCCAACTCCGGAGGCAACACCCCCAAGCCCGGTCAGGCCAAGACCGGCAACTCCCCCAGCTCCGCCAACACCTCTGGCTCATCAAAGACGACCAGCAACCAGTCATCGTCCGGCTCCAAACCGGACTTGACCAACAAGCTTGGTAAGGACGGGAAGCTGACTGCTGACGAGCGCAAAAGGCGGCTCGACAACAACCTCTGCATGTTCTGTGGAGGTACCGGACACTTCGCGGACAACTGTCCAAAGAAGTCTAAAAAGGCCAAGGCTCGCGCTGCGGCCGTTGCTGCTGAGTCCGGTAAGACGGACTCTGCTAACTTGGGTGCTAACTCCGAGTCAAAAAAAGAGTAAGCAGCTCCCAGCCCTCCGCACAACCGGCGAGCTGTGTTGACTCCGGAAGTGCACCCAAGGAGGCCCGCCTCAACGTGTCTGCTCTTTTCGACCCAAACTCTCTTATGCCTCATGTTTCCCTTTTATCTCTTGATATACCTAAAATCCGCGCTCTTGTGGACTCTGGTTCCACGCATTGTTTTGTAGATTTACAATTTGCGCACAAAAACAACCTTACATCCTACTCCATCTCTCCTATCCAACTCCGGTTATTCGATGGTACATCAAACTATGTAATTACTCAAGCTATCGATTTATCAGTGCAGTTCCCCGCATCTGGTGATGTCACCCCCATGACTTTTTATCTCGCTCCGTTGGATTCTGAATGCTCGATTGTCCTTGGACATAACTGGCTCACCCGCTATAATCCGTTGATTGACTGGGTATTGAGTAGTTTAACATTCCGGACTCTTGCAGGAAGTTTGCCAGCGCCCCCGTCGACTCCCTCTCCGGTTCTGCCCGGAAACTCTGACTCCGGCCTCTCCGGCCAGTCTACCCCAGGCCTCGTGCCATTTGTCGACACTCCGGTTTGCAACCCTCCACTTATCTCTCTAATCAACGCAGCCACATTCGTGCGTGCGTGCAGTTTGGAAGGATCCACGAAGTACCAACTCCAGCTGCGTCCTGCGGACTCAGCAAAAGCCCGGTCTTCTTCTATATCAACTCCACCGGACTTGGACATCGTCCCTCCGGAATACCGCGATTATGCGGATGTGTTCAGTAAGGCGAAAGCCTCTGAACTTCCCCCGCATCACGATTACGATTTGAAGATCGAACTCGAAGAAGGTACTTCACCACCCCTGGGAACCCTTTACTCACTGTCTCCGGTTGAGCTCTCCGCTCTCCGGACGTTCATTGATGAGAATCTCACTACAGGTTTCATTCGCCCTACCGCTTCCTCTCACACTGCTCCAGTCCTTTTTGTTAAAAAGAAGGACAGCTCCTTACGACTATGCGTTGACTTTAGAGGCCTAAACAAAATCACCAAAAAGGACCGCTATCCACTCCCTCTAATCTCTGATCTATTGGACTCCCCCAGCCGTGCTAAGATCTACTCCAAGATCGACCTCCGGCACACGTACCATCTAGTCCGGATTTCTCCGGGCAACGAATGGAAAACCGCCTTCCGTACGCGCTATGGGTCCTATGAGTGGTTAGTAATGCCCTTTGGCCTCACTAACACCCCTGCAGTGTTCCAGCACTTTGTCAACATCATCTTCACTGACATGCTGGATGTCTGCGTCGTCGTGTACCTCGACAACATCCTCATCTACTCCGAGGATACGGAGTCTCACCAGCAGCATGTCCGGGAGGTGCTCCACCGTCTCCGGTTACATGGCCTCTTCACCAAACCGGAGAAATGCGAGTTCCACTCGGACTCAGTAGAGTATCTTGGTTACCGTCTATCCCCTGAAGGTCTAACTATATCTCCGGACAAAATACAAACCATCTCCGATTGGCCTGAACCTCGTAAGGTAAAGGACATCCAATCCTTCTTGGGATTCGCCAACTTCTACCGCCGGTTCATTTTCAATTACTCCGACATTGTGGTCCCTCTCACCCGGCTCACCCGGAAAGATGCTCCTTGGGTCTTCTCCGAGGACTGTCGATGCGCTTTCAATGCTCTCAAGCACGCCTTCACTACCGCGCCCATACTCACTCACTTTATTCCGGATACCCCTATCATCGTGGAAACGGACGCCTCCGACTACGCGGTCGCTGGTATCCTGTCTATCACTTGCTCCGACGGAGAGATCCGTCCGGTAGCATTCTACTCCCGGACCTTGACTGCTCCGGAGCTGAACTACGACACCCATGATAAGGAACTCCTTGCCATCTTTGAGGCATTCCGGAACTGGCGTCATTACCTTGAAGGCTCTGCCTCCCCTATTGACGTCATCACCAACCACAAGAACCTAGAGTATTTCTCTACCTCCAAAGTCCTCTCCCGCCGGCAAGCCCGGTGGTCTGAATTTCTCTCCCAGTTTAACCTCGTCATTCGTTTCCGCCCCGGAAAACTCGGTGCCAAGCCGGATGCTCTCACGAGACGATGGGATGTCTACCCCAAAGAGGGGGATAGTGGCTACGCCCGTGTTAATCCACAAAATCTCAGGCCAGTGTTCACCCAAGAACAACTGACTAACTCCCTTCGCGCAACCATTCTAGAGTTTCCGGTCCTCTGTCGAGCAGTTGCCATCATGGACGTGGAAACACTCCACAATGACATCTTATCTGCTCTCCCCTCACATCCCATTGCCCAGATCCACCTCTCTGACCCTCCGGACTCTCGCTGGTCCGCAGATGAGGCAGGATTCCTCTGCCTCCGCCTAGATGGTCGCATCTATGTACCGGACCTGGACGGTCTCCGTCTCCGGGTACTCCGGTATCACCATGACCACCCACTCTCTGGCCACTTTGGGCAAAAACCGGACTCTGGAACTAATCCGGCGTAAGTATACCTGGCCTGGCCTCAGGACCTTCATCAAAGACTATGTCTGGTCATGCACCTCCTGCGCTCGAGCTAAGACACCGCGCCACCGACCCTATGGGTTACTAAAACAGCTCCCTGTCCCAGAAAGACCTTGGAACTCCATATCCATGGACTTTATAGAGCAGCTCCCTGCCTCTACCGGATTCACAGCTATCTTGGTCATAGTAGATAGGCTCTCTAAACAGGCCATCTTCATTCCTACTCACAACACCATCACTAGCCCGGAGCTCGCGAAGCTCTTTCTACTCCATGTATTCTCCAAGCACGGTGTTCCCGCCCATGTCACTTCAGATCGCGGTACTGAGTTCGTCTCCCACTTCTTCTGGTCACTCGGAAAAGCCCTCGACATGTGCCTCCACTTCACCTCCGGTTACCACCCGGAGGGCAATGGCCAGACAGAGCGATCCAACCAGACACTCGAACAGTACCTCCGCGTCTACTGCAACTACCAGCAGGACAACTGGGCGGACCTACTCCCTTTGGCGGAGTTTGCTTATAATAATGCACCTAGTGCTACCACCGGAGTCTCACCATTCTTCGCTAACAAAGGTTATCATCCTAACATCTCCGTCTATCCGGAGCGCGATATGACCTCTGCACAGGCTCGTGACTACGCAGTTGACCTCGAGTCACTACATCAATATCTTCGAGAAGAAATGGCCAACGCGCAACTTCGCTACCAAGGTCCGGCTGATGCCAAACGTACTCCGGCACTGGACTTCAAGGTTGGCAACCAAGTGTACGTGAAAGCCAAATACTTCCGGTCAACACGACCATCCAAAAAGCTATCAGAGAAGAACCTGGGGCCCTACACTATCATCGCGCAAGTAGGCTCCCTCTCTTTTACGCTCCGTCTTCCAGATTCCATGCGCGCAGTTCACCCCGTCTTCCATGTCTCCCAACTCGAACCGGCCATACCCAACACCATACCGAACTGGATACAACCTCCTCCGCCACCGGTCGAAGTAGATGGTGAACCGGAGTTCGAGATCACTGAGATCCTTGACTCCAAGGTTGACC